>JAQFXU010001843.1:0-25035 GCA_034693705.1 Spatulosminthurus flaviceps | reverse complement strand
TCTGCTGGTCAATAAAATGCTAAGGATTGTTGTGACAAAAGCTTGGTTGAGTAAATCTATCCTTGCTTGGAAGAAAATTAAAATTTGAGTGTCCCTATAATCATGAATCAAGGTTGTATTTGTGGGTACCACGGTTTACTCATTCCTCATTCATAGGTAGAGGCAAGATGCATATACATAATATATGGAATTTTTAACCTCAAGAATGAGAAATGTCTAGTTTTTAAATTGGATATTCAACCTCTATTCATCATATTTCTGTATTCTGTTTAATTATTAAACAGTACAAACAATCCGCAAGAACCCACGTGGTGTACCCTGCTTCAATGGAAAGTAAATATATACTGACAATCAGTTATGTTACGCTTATATGTTTAAATTAATAAACTTAAAGGTACTTTGCACATTACTATAACTTACATTTAGCTTTTGTGATTTTGCAAAGATACTAAAAATGCGGTATTTTTTGATAAGAAAAATCAGAAATTCCAAGAAGTGAAAGGGCAGGAAATGAGAAATAGCTTATCTTCCCCCAATTATTGTCCTCCCAAAAATTCCTAAACTTTATCTTCCAAAACGTTGTCCAATAAGATTCCAATAATTTTCCAGTTTCCTTGCAGCCTTTTGTGCACTTTGGGTCTTCACTCATGGACTTCAAACACAGCATTTCGTAAAAAAAATTAGTCAGCTTCGTTGTTTTCTGGTAGTTGGTCGCTTCATATTTTGATTAAAATCTCGGACTGAAATCACCGTATAGTCAAAATGGCAAATAGTTTCAATCTGGTAGAAGTGCTTGAGATGTTGAGGTAAATTTAAGAGATTGTGAATAATTACATTATTATTGCTTCTTATAGCTATTTTTAATTATTTTACTTTGCATAGCGAATTAATTATTAATTACACTGCATTACATTTTATGAAAGGTACACTTATTCTTACCCAGTAGTATTAACGTTCCTGTAATCCGTAATAATTTATTGAACTGAAAACTGAACAATGTGGAATATATTTTTTTTAAAAATGTTTTGCATTTGCATGGTAATTTACATGGCGATATAAGTTATTTTCAATTTTGTGCAAACATTAAGAAATGCTTCAATAAAACCACACAAGCACAAGCATGATAAGTACTAAACTAATACATGTTCAATTTAATATTCCAGAATGGCCTACGACTGGGGCTCCTGGGGTCGTACAGCACTGGAAGAATCCCAAAACCAAATACAGGGAATATATGATATTATATATGAATATATATATTTAGCTAGACATGCACATGGCCAATTTCCAGATCCAGTATCATTCACTGCTCCTGTTCCTGTCACTCCTGCGAATTCGAATTCATTCAGTGATATAACATCCAGTCCGCTCTTTATACCTTTTGAACATCTTGAGAGAGTAAGTTATTATTTACATATTTACAGCCAAGCCAACTGAACTGTGAATTGCAAATTACAATTAAGTTATTTTCCAGTAAATTTACTGGTTAAATTTGTATTTGTAGAAGAGGGTGCAAAAATTCAGTTTCCTCTAATATTTGAGACTAATTTTTTATTTATTTGGAGAATTGCATTTCCTCTATTTTTATTTCCCAATAACAGGAACAATTGCCAGAATTGCCCGCTGATGATGCAACCGAACTTGATACCGATGAAGGAACAATTGAAAAACCGCCATTACAGATAGACTTGTCTGACGAAGATGGCTTTGCGGACATGAGCCCAGCAATTTTAGTGCACTACGAATCTGTCATGAATGACATTAATATGTCCAGGGAAGAAGGAAAAATCCTTGAGGACGTAACTACGACCCGGAAATCTGCTGGAAAAGGACTCTCACTCATCATGTTGCAAGCGGTGGATGAAGAAGGAAATATGCTTGATGGGACTAAAATAGAAGAACTTAATTTCAGTGCAAATGAAAACTATATTTCCGATGTGGGTCAACCAGTTTTTCTAGATACTACAATGGTTTTTGATTCAGAGGCAGAAACGGATGAAAAAAAGGTTGACCCATCAGTTGGAAACGAACTTTCCGTAAATACTTCTGTGACTCGAGCAGCTGTAGGAAAATTATATGCTCCTGAGGAGGTTAATAATGAAGGAGAACTTGCTAGAGAAAACGAAAAGTCTGATGAGGAGAACACCCTAGAATCACTTGTAAAAATGGAAGCTAAGGCAGCCAGGACTACCACAACTGCTAATAAAAGGAAATCAGAAACGCCAATTCGGAGAATTGCAAAGGTCCTCAAAATCTCCACCAGGGACAACAAAATACAGGGAGCAAAGAAAAGACCTCACAGGAATGACGATTCTGAGTCCAAATCGCCTTTGAAACGACCGAGATCTAAGAATGTGTTACTCGAGAGTTCTACAGGAATTATGGGTTCTGTAGTGAGCTTTGTCCGTCCAAACAAGAGAACTTTATCAATTGAAGAAGAAGAAAGCGGTGATTACAGCAGTCGACCAAAAAAACGGTTGAATACTTGTGATTCTGAAACTAGCGCTGCTGAGTCTTGGAGGAGTGACGAAGGCACTGATGGCAAGCATTGGCTTCCGGTAGCTTCTTTGGGTAATGAAGATTTGCCTGCTGGGTCTCACATAAAATTTAAGGTGAGTATTTTTTTATTTAAATAAATAATCAGAAAATTAATCAGGTACTTACATAAGTAAAACTAAAAATTCCTAATTTGCCTCAGTGGACCAACAAGGAACCTCCAAATGAAATTGTCGAGGCTTATGTGACTGAGAATGCGAGACCCCACATCGTGATTTACAGTAAGTAAAAAAACAAATTGTGCGTCCAAACTATTACCTCTATGACTCCAGTACTTATAAGTGTTATTGAGATCTCCTTTTCATTTTGAAGAACTTCCAAGGTTGCCCGGGCAAATAAAAACGTACGTTTCGAAGATGGAGATGAAAGAGGTTATGATTTACACAGATGCTCAGGCCTGTTCACAGCTCTGCCGCCCTTACTGATTCGTTCCCAAACTTCATAATGTGTAGTGCAGAAGTTAATTTCAATCCTATTTACTGTGTTTCTATTTACTTGACTATAGTCAGCTATTATGACAATAACTGGAGATTTTGATTTCTAATGTTCATTAGATTCCATATTTAATCACATACTTCAATAATTATTATTTTGTATTTTTATCATTCATTTACTCATTTCCTTCCATTGCCCCAAGTTGGCCCGAACCTTGTGGAACTGCCACAGATTTTTGGCCTCTATATACGATTAAGCATTTATTCTGGAGTTAAAATTTACAGCAATGACTTTGACTTTAAATGTTGTACGAGAGTTTGTAATATCATTTGGAGTAGAATGTTTCTTGCATATTGTTATTTAAATAAAACAAGCTTCTTTTTGTAGGCTAATAATTAATTCACAAAGATTTAAGTACTTGGCATTACATACAATACAGACATACATGTTTTAGAGCTTACTAGTAGCAAATGAAAGATTCATTTCATTGTACTGCGGTCATGCAATTGCACTGTAATCTGAAGTCCCTTTATTGGTGATTTACCGGTATCCCTGGATATTTCCGCATTTGTAAAATCCCAAAAAAATTATATTGATAATACTTTGAATAATTATTAAAGCAGACCCAATAAGTATGCAGTTTAAAGCTTGGATGTGTACCCTTTCGGGCGGACAGTGGACATCATTTAATTATTTTTATCAATAAACAACGTTTTTATTAAACGTTTCCAAGCATTTCCAAGTCCAATATACCCAACTGTTTTTATAAAAATACTTACACATAACATTTCAACTGTAACAAAAAGTCTCGCATTGCACCTTGTGCTATAGTGAGAACAGGCAAGGATAGGGGTAAATGATAAAGAATCCAAAGATTCTTGTAAATGTCTACAGTATACACAGTTCTGAACCTTAAATCCTTGGCCAGAATAGTTCATGCTGAATTGTGTGTTTTCACGAAAGAACAGTCCTGACTTCTTCTCATACAAGAAATCCAAACCGGGGAAACCTGGACCCTTACATCAATACTGGCCCATTAGCTCAGTTGGTTAGAGCGTCGTGCTAATAACGCGAAGGTCGCGGGTTCGATCCCCTCATGGGCCAATAACTTTTTGATGTTTTTTACAAACAAAGCATTTAACTATTTTGCCACTGCACTGACGATATATAGTCATGAGATAGGTTGGTTCGTTGGTTGTATGTATAGTAACCATCAAATAAATTAATGTGGCTTAGATCTGTATAAATCAACACACTCCTTACATCATCAGTAAACAAAATCTCTACTGAGAACATTTTCCTACACGTGTACTTTCAGGTCATTATCCTTGGAATGCATGTAACCCGCCAATGCACGAAAGTTGACAACTAACAAATACATACAGACAGAAGATACACACACACATACGATACATAAATATCCACCTACATCGTTTTGCATCTGTAGGAATGTCAGGTACAGGTACAGGTGCAAAATCTGTTGTCGGCTATTTTTACCTGATTTGAATTAACATTGGTTAAAGTTACAGCAAAATCGTCCGAAGTGCCGCAGTCAGATGAGATCTGTCATCAATTAAATCATCAACCCGAAATTGGTAAAAATTGTTCCGAACTTTCCAATGCAGTGTTAAAATAAAAAGTGCGGCTTTTGTACATAGGCAGACTGTTTCTTACTTTACAGGTCACTATCCCTTAACCAACTGAAGGTATGGAAATGCATTCTGTAGCTACATTGAAATCTGAAAAAGCTTTTTCACATTTGCTTTAAATCTCTGCATTCCGATTCCGGGATCCACAAGATTACAAGACATTCAGCAGAGAGAAGGAAGTGGCTGAAATTGCCGCCTCCCGGCCTATTCCATGGTTCTGTAGTTCACCTTAAATGAGCTATGTCAGTTCTGAAAGGCCATAATTAATGCTTAGCTTTGCCATAGCTCATTTTCTAACCCTTCGAGGTATACAGCGTGATTATGATTGTTTCATGGGTCACATGCAGAATAACATGAGTATTTTTGCTGTATTGTTCCTTACAATAAGAAAGTGAACTGTGTAATATTTAAAAGCAGAAATTACGATCGTTCAGATGGTCATAACTCATTGAGCTGTGATGAGCCGTTCAGAAGAAACAGGCAGGGGAAATTTAACATTTTAATAATTTTTCCCTTTACAGAACTACAGAATAGGCCGGGGAGGCGGGAAATCCTCCTTTAATTAGATAACTGGAACAACTCCTTGTCCTTTGACGCTTCCATCGTGGTAGTGAAAAAACGAAGTAAACATGATTGAAGAATACCGTCCAGTTGTTCAAGCGCTCTTAGGAACTCTCCTTACTTGGGGTGTGACGGGGTTAGGAGCCGCTCTTGTATTTTTGGTTGACCATGGTACCCTACGTAGAAATCAGAGGAACATTATGGCTTTAAGTTTGGGATTTGCCGGTGGTGTGATGCTCTCCGCGTCCTATTTTTCACTTTTATCGCCTTCTGTGGAATTATCGAAATCAATGTGGGGGCAATATCATTTGGTTCCTGTCTGTTTTGGATTTTTGCTGGGTGCTCTTTTTGTACATCTAACAGATGTGTGCATCGATAAAATGGGTTTAGTTGGAGTATCACCGAGTGTTGCCTTAGCTGTTGCGAATTCTCAATACTCTCACAAAAAGATCGATTGCTATGAAGATGAATGCTGCGATCCCCTGAGTCAATCTAAAAAGGCTAATTGGAAACGGATAATGCTTTTAATTGTGGCTATCACTGTTCATAACATTCCAGAGGGTCTGGCTGTTGGTGTTGGATTTGGAGCTATCGGACACAGTGCTCTAGCAACGTATTCATCAGCTGTAACTCTCACGATCGGCATAGCTCTCCAGAATTTTCCAGAGGGTCTTGCTGTCAGTTTACCACTGTTGGCAAGCGGCTTTAGTCCTCGAAAGTCTTTCTTTTATGGACAGCTTAGTGGAGTGGTGGAACCTTTTGCAGGGGTCATCGGGTCGGTGGGAGTTCATCTTTTTCAGCCAGTTTTACCGTGGGCTTTGAGTTTTGCGGCAGGTGCAATGGTCTTCGTTGTTCTTTCGGAAGTTATAATCGAAGCACATCAAAATTCTAGTTCAATTTCTTCTTGGTCTGCAGTCGTGGGTTTTACGGTCATGATGGCCTTGGATGTAGGTCTGGGGTAAAAAAGTATTGTTTTTTAAAATCATTTGCACTGTGTTACATTTTTGTTAATTTTTGACGTGATTATATCTATAATTCCAAGTGTTTTAATGTCAGCACAAGCAATTTCAGACAGTGATAATAAATATGTCGGCTGGATCGGCGACGATTTTCACAAAAAACTTACTGGCTATGGTGTGACCATGTGTGAACATTAAACTCTTGTCGTGACACGAAGTACAAATTAGAGTAAAATTGCTTCATGGAGAGTGATTTTTCTTTACTTCCTAGAACGAAGGAAGATATTCGTGTTCAGGCAATTAGACAAATTCATTACTTCTTGAAACATCATGGTGACAACTTGCATCAAAGTTTTTCTTTTGTCTTTTATCATCGTCGATAGCATCACAGCAGTGTACATAGAAAGTAGCAGTACTACTTACCATCATTACAATACTGCATATCCTAACTTAAAACAATACACGAGGAAGGGTTTACAAGTTCGACACAGTGCCTTAGAATCTATTACTCACTCTACCACTTCGCAAAAACTAGTAGACCCTAGTCTTCAATCACAAGTTCAGCCTCGACTTATTTTTGGAAGTATTTTAGTGAGTTTGGTACAAAGAGGAATTGCGACTCTACAAAGCCTTTTGTTGTCTCTACGAAATTTGGGTGTCTATGCCGAGGCAACCTCCATTACAACGCTATTTATACTCTCTGTTGTAGCTGGATCAATATTGCTCTTGCTAACAGGAATGTTAGCATTGTATTTAGGACCGTTTGTAATTGGCATGATTGCATTATTACTACCACTCGCGGGCTTTGGATTCATAGTGCTTCCTGTTTTTATTTTAGTAGGGTAGTTTCGGACGAAAATTTTAAATTTTTTGTGAATTTCAGCCCACAACAACCCACATTGCAAAGTTATTATTGACAAACGACAGCATTTTGTATGACCACGAATTATTGTGCTCAAGCTCCCAAGGATATTAAGGTTATAGTGGCCTCCCTACAACTCTAAACCTACCTGTAAATCAGAACTGTAAATGCACATATAGCTGGTTAGTTCATGTCACCCACTCCTCTTGCAAAAAACTTATTGTTAGAGTTAGAACCACCTGTCTTCAAGAACCAACGGCCGAGTATCATAGCATGTACTTACGTAAGTATACACGCATCAACATCATTGATATATGTACATGCTGTTCCGCACGCTGATTGCCCCTTGTATTAAAAAATATCAGAGCAAAACTATTTCATCATCCTTAACCCTTTGGTAACGTCAAAATACCTCAAATCCATTATTTTTAGTACAAGGTAATGCAAGATGTGGTGCATCTTCCCATGAATCTCTGTACGGTTCAGCGTCACACTTAGGTACCTTTGAATCCTCAAGTAGGGAAAAGGCTCTAAATAATCCAAAGGAAATCTTCATTCAGAGCCTTAGTGACGATCGTCTAGGGTGAGTGCATAGAAATATAAAACTTGTGTTTCATTTTTGGAAAAATTACTATTTGTCAGGCGGGGTGCTTATGTTGAAGACTGAAACCGTAAATTCTTGCACTGGATATTAACAGATATTTGAATGATTATACGCCTTATCTACGGTGACCGGAGTGAAACGTGAATTTTTTACAGCTGGGCGAGAAAAAAGTGTCTTTTTGGTTGTTAATACATTTGTCGGGACTATATATTAATATTATTGTAGCAAGTGAAATTTGCCTTCTTTTTAAAACCGGAAACTCCTATAGATTACTCCTAAGCTCAAAAACGCAGGTAAAAAGTTTCATTTATTTATTATTGAAATCCATTTTCATTTATTTTCCTTTTACGGATACATTATAATGGTTTCTACAGAAGTACCTTTTCCTTTAAGTTCAGCAAAAATAAATTTCTTGAAATTTTCCCGTATTCATTTTGAAGGCTGAAGCCACAAACTGTATATGAATATTATACATGTCTGTACGTTATGCATTTGTAACGGTATATTGTTTAGTAGGTCATAAGTCACCATTGTAATTAGTGCCGGAAGTCTAGACCTAAATAGCATGCCTGTATATTATGTATATACATAAAAAATCGAGTGCGGTCATTTTGTAAAGGTAGAAAGTACATAAGAGATAATACGATTCTTTTAGTTCCTCTTTTCTTGGCTGATCCTCCACCTTCACCAAGATATTTATTTCTATCTCGTGAGTAACTACTATCTGGGTGAGCCGAGGGGCAAGCAGAGCAATCGAGGGAAGAAATAGCCTCGACAAAGTCAAATTTAAGTCCTGCCCAAGTCACTTCCAAGATGTCTTCAAGACAGCAGAAACGGTTGCGCAACCAACGTCAACTTCTGGTCACAATGTACCTACTTCACAGAATTCAACAGTACCTAAGTCGACATCTCCAGCCAGTAAAGGTCAGCAAAGGAGTGGAAATCCATGCTTATGAGAAATTACCATGATGGTTGAGTGTGAGCTGTAGGAGATGTTTTACTGAGAGTCTTGCTTGTCTAAAGGAATTCTTGCAGTATGTAAATCGTAGAACGCAAATGAAGCAGAATACCCTCAGAGGTATACATAACGAACTGTAAACCTTTTTGCTTACCCCATATAGTTTCAAAAAATATTTTCCTAGTAATTAAATCATCACCGCAAAAAAAAATTATTTTTTATTATACCAACTAAATGATTTATAGCACTAAAACTGCCAAATATTAAATTGATGGAGACATTCAAGTTTTGGTAATAAAATCAGCTAATAAAATCAAAACATACGTACCAGATCTGACAATGTGTTTATATTGATTTTAAAGCAGAATTTTCCAAAATAAGGGTTTGTTTTGACCTTTCACAAAACACCTATTATAATTATTTCTAAAACCGGTTGTTATTCACCCTTTCATCACCAGGGGCATCTCGACTCATTTTATAATAAAATGCCTTTTTTGATCTACATTTTATTTCCTGGGGACCTGGATATATGTATATAGTGGCATTGAGTTATGTCATAATATAATGCTTGCGAACGATATTAAAATGTGGCATAAGGAGATCTACGAATTACCGTCGCAGCAAAGTTTTGAGTGATTTGAGATGAAGAACAGATTTATGTGAAAACAAATTCCGTAAAAGTACTTATATTTTGATTTTCCCCCAAAAAACTCAAATTCCAAATAACTAAGTCAATAAGAAAAATCATTACATTTTTACCCATTTTACATGTTTATTTTTTCATAAGCTAATGACTGAATACAGCTAAATATTTTCTACTACTAGCACTTATACATATTTACGTTTGAACGTTACTTTAGCCCACAGAATTTCCATACAATCTTCTGCTTAATTCCGAAATCTGAACCGACCCACAGTATCCCGAATGGACCACCCGAAGACCTTCATACAAAATTACCAAAATTATTTCAAAGAAAAATTTTTAGAATGCTCTTTTCTCATATAACTTTCAAAATATTTCCGTTAATAGTAAAGAAAATTCGATATAGTAAATTCCAACTATTACGATATTCTTGAGGGAAACTTACCGGGATTACATTTTTGCTGGCAACGAAGCATGCACCTGTTGTTATAGGTAACACCATCATTCCCACAAAGAGGATAGTATTCTCTTGTACACTGACAATCTTGACATAAAAAATTCGTTTGCCCCTGTACTAGACCAATAGTAATAGCACAGCTAGTAAAATAGACAAGAAACAAAATCCAAGACTTCATTTTACTCTTTATTTTTTCCAGCTTCACAAGTAAATTGAGACAATCACTTATTCTAGCTGTAGTTGCAGACAGACTTGTGAAAGACCAACTAAATTAGTGAAACTTTCATTCAACCACGGAAAAATATCAATACGAGTCAGACAATTAAAGCCGTTGTTATGCGTTGGGCTTTAACTGCGATTCTGAGTGATAGAAAACAGGTTTTCGTTTTCAAGGTAAGTTGATTTAAGTTCAAAAAATTACATCAAATCACATGCTACGTCAAAAAAGTTTATAGTTCACAGAAGCAATTTACTCACAGTTTATAAGAGGATGTAGTGTGCATGTTCATTGTACCTTATATATCTAAACATATGTATTTATCTGCATAAGTGAGTGACTTCGGCTGTGGGAAGAATTTCTGGCTCTCAAAGGGATATTCGGTAAATTTTCATATTTTTAATGCAAACAAAAAATTTAATAAGTAGCTATATTATATCCGATTGTATGCATTTCGTCTATAGTTGGAAGTTACTTGGAATAATTGTACAGAATTTATTATCTCAAGATCTATATGTACATATGTACTGGATTCGCGTGTGCTTCAATGTTTTTGGTTTACTTATGTTTGTAATGGAGAAGAGAAAATCTACTTGCGTAGCATTTAAATTTTGCAAAAGCATTCAGAAAATTTTAACGGTCTCTTGTCCGTTATTCTATGGGTGGGTTGACGAGTGGATACGAATAACAAAAGAAGTTGACATCAAGTATGAAAACGGTTGGTGACATACAATTTTGTCAATGAAATAGATAACAAATTTTTACGCATTTCCTGTAGTATATTATAGAAAGGATATTCTTTATTTCAAAGAGAAAAACATTCTCATGGCAAATAAATAGTATAGTCAAAGATAATAAATACAATGAAAATTAAATGACAGTCACGAGAAGGGAAAATTTTGGTCGAATGTGAGATGTGTGCTGGGATAGCTATATAGATACATAGCATGAAGGAAGTAGAGAAAATGTTTTTGAATTTCAATGTGGAGAGGCGAAGTGATGGAAACACAAAGTGCATTTATAGAGTTTTTGTATTAGCTCAAAGGCTGTACTTATTAGAAGTAGTAAGGATGACCGTATCCATAACCGAAACCACCCCAGCCCCAACCATAGCCAACGGGATAACCCCAACCTGAGAGATTATGAAAACATTGGCTAAAAATCCTTTCAAAATTATTATGTCTGAAAAAATTAGAAAAAATTATTTATTTTTCTTACCACCATAGAAATGTGGGTATCCATATCCATAGCCAACGCCATAGCCATGGAATCCAAACAAACCTCTCTTTTGAATTTTGGCTTTGCCTTCAACTTTCCCATCCCCAGCGGGACTCACCTCCTTCTCCGCAGCTACTACTGGATCAATCTCCGCCGCTGAGACATAAGCCAAAACGACGGCCACCAAGAGCAAACCCTTTATATACAACAAAATAAAATACAATTTGAGAAAACTTTTAAAAAGGTGTATAAATAATGGGGAAAAATTGACTTACAAAAACGAATTTCATCTTGAGGATTTAAAAAAAGCTGGGCTGGAGCTTTGAAGACAAGTTAAGTTTCTTTTACTCGAGGCACGAGAGAATGATGATGAAAATGGGAGAATTCTCGGAATTTAAGTAAAACATGAAGGACACTTGAGTATTATTGGATTGTTAGGAAAATACAATCTTCTCTAGTCCCCACACGATACCATCATAAATTACGTGCAAGTGTTCAACATTAAATTATCTTGATAATTTTAAGGCCTGCTACCTCAACAAAACATTGAATTAATGCAGATTACAGGTAATAAACAAGTGTAGACATAATAAAATAGCCTAATTATAACCTACACAATGGCTTCATACAGTTGGTTTCTTTCCTTCATGTCATTTCCTTGTGGTAAAAGATGCTTATTATTATTTTATTTTACTAATCCTGATTTATATTATCTCTATTTTTAAAATTTACAAATACTTTCTTGACAATAGGACACCATAAAAATTTATCTTTAAAGGCGATGGTATTTGGATGGTGAACAGCCTCTGTAGCATCTGACCCATGTGTATGGTATAGCTATATAGATATGCTTGAGGTATTCTTGGCTTGAAAGTGACAAGGTGAAGAATTTCGTGACATTCAGATGCAGTGACATTTTGGCTTGACTGTTAGTTAGGTAAACTTATTATGTATTGCACAAAAAAGCCATTTGTTTCTCTTCGGTTAGTTTAATTCTTTTTATTCTTCAAAATTGAATGTTAAATCCAAATTCTTGTTGTATTTCACAATAATAATAATTATTATTGTCAAGTGGAAATGAATGACCTTTTAGCGTATTTGCTGAGCCGAAAACACCGTTTGATAGTACACGCTCACGCAAAAATGTTTTATCAGAATAAATTAAATACTTAAAGATTGAAATCTCCTGCTGATTGTAAGATTTATTGCTTTTTATTTTGTACATGAGAAATTTGTTTCCACACATTTAAGTATAGTAAATGGGTGTAGTCAAAAATAAACGCAATGCAAGGTTGTGCTGGTTAACGATATATAACAGGGGCAAATAAGGAACCAGGAGTGTCTGACACCCTCCACTGAAATTTCCAGGGGGTGTCAGATATCTGGGGGAAATTAAGGAACAGTTATCTTAATTTAGGGATATTTCCAGACATTTTCGTCTAAATTCCGCATTTTAAGCTAGTTTGGAAGAAAACCATAAGAAAACATATGGGGATATGTACTTAGTTCAAAATATGACCTGGCCTTACCTAATTTTAAAAAATCTTTTGTCGTGGAAGCCTAACATTACTCTTAACTTTCAAAGTTTCTCTCAAAGTGCTTAAAAATTAACGAACTACGGTCCGAACAAAACCCTGCATTTGGAAAGCCAGTCTGAGCGGCTAATATAGCTTCCGCACATTTTGCGAGAACCTGTAAATTCACTTCGGCCGTGAAGTACCCTCCAGTTGTCCGTAAATAAAATCATGCCAGGGTTCAACTTAAACCAAACTGAGCTCTGTTCTAGTTTGTCGGAGAAATTAATGATGGCTTCGTAAAATTCCGATGCTTTGTCCAAGGGTACGGTGTTTAATGGAGCCATGTCATGAGGGTTGTATCTAAGCCCAGAAACAAGCCATTGTATTTCGAATGCACTTACTCTTGTATAAAAAATATTACATTTTATCTCTGACAAGCAATACCTTAGGCAGACTAACTTCCCGTTGTATGGATCATGCTGCAAGATTGGAGCAACGTTGTAAAAACAGTATTTTCCCGGGTCTATGTATTGCCACGGGACTGGTGTACTCCGTAAGGTCTCAAATTGTTCGGGTCGTTCTCTTGCAAATTCTTGAGCAATTTTAAATCCATCGACAACTGAGTTAATTCCACCTTCTCCACCGTGCAGCAGGCAGTGGAAAACTTGTAGTCTAAAAATTATTTTACATATCCTCACTCTGCTAAAGACATTATTATAAAATTCTTAAAATGATAAGAAAAGATACGGCAAATTTACCCATTAGGCTCTGTTAAATATGTACAGTCTGTGTGTAGATGAACATAATCCGACGTATACGCAGTGTCAGCATGTGTTAAATCAGACTCAAATTCATAAAAACCTCCAAAAAGGGTAACTTGGGGTTGAGCAATTCGTTCAATAGCTTTAAGGGTCGATGCAGCATCGGGAGGTGCACTGGTTATCATTGCAAAACCAAATGTACGAATATGGCCCATAAATTCTTTCAGAGAATTATCGCTTCCCAATAAGTCTTGATAATTTACGGAAACTTCGGAAATATTTGTGGTTGAACGGACAGTATCGTCTTTGCTGACCTGTAATTCGTCCGTAATGGAGGAGGAATCACCCAAATTATCCTGTAGCCATTTTATTGAATAATTCGAGACGTGGTTGTCATTCCAAATAATTTCAAAGCTTTCGGCACCAGCAGATTTGCTATCCAAAACGACGCTTTTTACTTTTGAACTTCCTCGTATTTGGCCAGGAATAATCATTCTCTGGTGTGTTGATGGGTGCACACATCGTTCGCACCTGTTTGCAATTGCAAATAAATTTTTACATATTACTATTCTTTACTCATACATTCAAGCAACACAACATACAAAATCCTGGAGCTTCACTTCAAAATAAACTGTTACTGGCAATGGTGTCGGAGCCACAAAGGAGACACTTGTATTTCCTTGTTTTGGTAAATACTCAGGTTAATTCCATTCTCTGCGTTATCTAAATAAACATTTCAAATTAAGTAGTGAGCAACTTCAATAAATTACTTCATATTCAAAACTGTATGAATTTAAATTCGAAATAGAACTAAAATAGCTTACGTAACGTCCGTAGTGGTATACTGTGGTTTGACAGTTCATTAAAACTAAAAAATCTTTTTGGAAATTTTTGAAGTACCTTGGTAAATGCAATCATCCTTATATTTCTTAAGGGAAAAATGTGAAAGGAGAAAAATTTGTTTTACCGTTATGGAAGCAGACTTCCATGGATAATAGGCATAGATTGACTTGAGATGAGTACATACGAGTCTATATGAATGGGAAATTATTTCAGTTAAAATTTGTAATAAGTTAGTGTGGAAGCAAAACATACGAGATTTATTTCATCAAGGTTCAAGGTTAAATCAGGATAAGCTGTCGGCTGTGGGCATGAGCTTGGACAGATATCAATGAGATCGATGGTATAGCTTAAGCGATGTTCTATACATATATATTTATTTACTACATATTGGGATTGTTTTTTCCTAGTCGGTTTCTAGAAGACGTTTACTATATGCATTATGAACAGCTTTAAGTAATATTTTCAGCAGGCTGACTTTATAGATTGAAGATTATAGATTTTATGTAGAATTTTAGCCCTTAAATTACATTCCACGTAGTACTATAAGTATTAGCAATTATTCGTTTCTATTTCTATCCTCATTGTCAGCCACAGCTTTAATACCCGAGGAGGTTCTTTCTCTCCTAACCTACGCGGTCCCTTTTTCTAGCATTGCATTGATTGACCATTCGAATCTTATTCCGGCGGGATAGGGATAGGGATCACCATGAATTATAAATGTTGGCAAACGAACATAAAAATATTTCGATTGTGCTTCAAACCCTAGTTTTTGTTTCAAAGAGTTATTCATGCATGCTTATATGCTACATGGAAGTTCTTGTGGTTAAACGAATTGTACCTCACGGTTTCATAAAAATATAGGCTATAGTGGTAACCCAATACAAACTGGTTCAATTTGAGACCGGTAAAATGATCTTAAAGCTTTTTGCCATTTAATTTACAAGATTTATTAACTTTTCGGCTTCAAAATCATTATAATCTTCAAGATTGCTAAAACTTATAGCAAAAGACTTTAGACTTGGCAAAAATAAAGTAGCGAGGCTAAAAGACCAAAAGCTCCCTGGGTTCTGGGTTGAATGAAAATGCAACCAAATGCTGTCAATACGTTCCAATTAAACATTTATATATTTACGCAAGTTTCAGCATCAGTGCTTTAAATATAACCATGAGTTGAGTGTTTTAGTTTAAGTCCATTTTTCTTAGATGGCTATGTTTTCTTTTGGCTAGCATTCCAAGTTAAGTCACCTTTTTACAACATCTCTCAAAAATTGCCTGTCTCATTTTTGATTTTGGAGAGGCTTACAACGCTCACATTGCGGGCTTGATTTAGGCTCGCCCATCGAGTGGTCTACCGTACTAGTAAATGCATATATTCAAATACGACTCAAAACGACAACACAACCTTTTGATTTTTGATTGCTTGGCATTTTTGTTGAAATTTAGAGTTAAAATCCGTATAAAAACACTTCACGCATATTTTATTATTGCAATAATAGTCATCGCTGCGGATGGAGTCTAGGCCTAGAAATTTAAACTTTATATGTTTTATTCAACTTCTGATCTAGAAAAGTAATTAACTCAAGACCTTGTCGAATTTCCAGTTCAAGAAATTCAAGACCACTTTAACGTTCCAACAGTTGTGTGTATAAATAACGTCCCTAACCGTCGCTGACACCTATTGTGTAGAATCTTTCCTTCAAACGGTCTGCGTATTCTTGTAAATTGTCTAGGCGCAATTAGGCGCCTCTTATTGCAATAATATCCATAGCTGCGGATGCAGTCTAGGCCTAAAAATTTAAATGCGAGTAATTTCTCCAATTTCTGACGCAGAAAAGAAATTTAACTCAAGGCCTTGTGAAGTTTCCAGTTCAAAAAAGTCAAGACCACTTCGACGTTCCGACAATTGTCTCTATAAATAACTTGTACGTCCCCAACCCTTGAGGACACCTATTGTGTGGGGCTTATTTCCTTCAAATGGTCTGTGTATTTTTGTAAATTACCTATTTAGATTCGATATATCATTCGATTTCTCCTAAAACACGTGGAACTGGGACCTGAGAAAATTAAGGGTTATGTAATTTATCTCCGCATTGACTTTAAGCCCTTGATCATCGCAATAGACGTAAGGGTTCGAAAGTTATACCAAAATATGTTTTTGGAAGGGGTGAGCAAACGCATACCTAGATTCTATTTTTAGCAAGCGAATTTTCAAAAGTTGAAAATTCTAAAACTTGCAAGTCAGAAAAAATGCATCTTCGTAAAAACCAGGATTGCTTGATGGCACATTTATTTTGAATAGAGAAAACAGTCATAGCTCAGGAAAAATACAACAACATTGATCACAGAGCTTTACCACTAACAAAATCTATATCTTCCATTCTCTACAATGCACTCATGGCTTTCTCAAGTAACTCAAGTTAAAATCACTGAATAAAAACACCAGCCAGTTGTACAATAATAACACTCACGAGGTCAGCCGCTTCATAGTTTTCTCTGAACTCGGGAATTTAAAGTTAGACCGATGTTATTTAATTTCTATACGATGCGCTTTATTTTTTGAACGATGCAAATAAAATTTACACCAATGCGATTTCTTCGAACAATACGCCTTATTTTTTTGAACGATGCGAATAAAATTCCGATGCTAGTTAAATTGAGACCGATGTGATTTATTTTTATGGATGATGCGAATAAAATTTCGACCGATGAAATTTATTTACTGAACTTTGCGAATAAAATTTAGACCGATGCGAGTAGGTTATTTGGATGTAATTATGAATTGAAACTATTCGTCAAATGACTACAAATTTTAGACGATGCAACAAAATCTCGACAAATATAACCAATAATTAGCCAATGTTAGACAATATCAAAATTTTGAATAAACTTTAAACATTTCATCCATTTGAATAATGACCATTTTATGGAAAGAAAACCGGTGAAATATAAACAAAGCAAGCGTGAAGCTTAGGAAAAGGTACTACACATACGTCCAAACAGTAAAAAAGAGAGAAAATTTCAAAATATAAATCCCGAGTTGAAGTTTAACTAAACTTCTCGCAAAGTATTTCGTCTCTCGCTCCACTGTGCTGAACACGGTAAGTGAATCCCTTGAACATTTCGTAAATGGAGAGACTAGAGACAAACCTTGTCTCGATATATTTGAAGATAAAATGAATAACTTATTGAGGAAAATGAAATCGCTAAAATAAAACGGTAGAATTAATTATTTTACCAAATTTGAATCATCAAGAGGAAAAATTTACCCGGAAACACAATGAACCTTCAACACCACACCATTCAAAGTATTGCTCAAATTCCTATGCTTTAAGAAACGATACAAACTGCAGTTCACTCACTCACAATCAGCAGAAAAGGATCTCGGCCTTTCTTGTTCACCTTCCGGCCTGTGGGCAAGCTCTTATGTGAAAGTATAAGTTGTAGCTATTTACCACATGCAGTGTTGATAAAATTTGGGTCAATAATAATAATTTTAACAATAAATAACAATACATTTTCCATTAATTCCAGTAATGGGGGTGTAGCTCAGATAGTAGAGCGCTCGCTTAGCATGTGAGAGATCGATACCCGCACCTCCGTCTAATCTTTTGCTCCCAAGTTTCATCAAGAGAATCATAATAATCATGAATAAATAAAACTAGCCAAACTCGTTACGATAATTGAATTTACTTAAATGTATATGTATGATGTGAACAGACTCGGAGATTCAATTTTGGATGAAATAGTTTTTAGTTAACTCAGATTTGGATGAATTTAATTTGGTTGGAATGAATCCAATGCAATTTTTATCTGCATTGGAGACAAATATTTGCATAGGAAGAAATCATATTATACCTCTGAGGATTTTAAAACACACCTACTATAAGGCGATTCAGTCTGGGGTGAAAATATTGATGTTTTCTTCCTTAGGAAAATCACTACGGCGTCGTATGATTTTCAATGTGTGAAATATTTAAAAGGATTATTATTTAATTTAAGGGCCAACAAAATAACTGCTTGGGTCAATAATTATTTTCGCCATGCACCAGTGAAAACTATTTTTCGAAACACTCGGAAAATTATATGCATGGTCGAAACAATTATTAAATTGTAAATCCTAACGCCAATGCTCGAAAAAGTGAGAACAAGATATTATGTATTTTTAGAATGTACTGCTATTTTTAGAGGCCCGGAGTAAAAAAAATTGGTTTAACGTTCCTAAAACCTTGAACTTCAAGTTTCTATGCTATCAGCGAAGTTGTCCTGATGTAAAGTAATTTACCAATAGATAGTAAGGTTCTCTTTACAGGTTTTTCTTTTTTATGTCACCCCAACTTCTTCAATATTATCCTTAAATTTCAGCCTTTAGCACTCCACATTCTTCTCTCCCAAACACACGTTTTCACATTTAAAAAAGTAATAATTATTTAAATCGCATGTTTTGCCGCTTATGAAATGCGATTTAACATAATTTTTTCCTTCCTCTTTGTAAACCTGGGAGAACGAAAGCAGGGGATGCAACCTCATGTAGGTCAAAAAATTGCTTACGTAGCTTAAAATGTGATTTACTTATGTTGAGAAATTTTAATCTGAATTTTCGACGGAAGTGTGTTTACAGTAAAGCTGGTTTCGCATAGCCCAAATTAGTCGTAGTCGCTAAGCGACTTCATCTCGAAATACCTGTCACATTTATCATTCGCTCTCGAAATTGGCTAAAAACGGAGAGGTAATGCGAATTTAAAGTAATTTTCTTCAAAAATTTTCATCCCGATTTGTCATGCAAGCGTATGTACTTGTTGTTAAAAGCCTCGTCGCTCAGCGAATCGCTGAGAAAAAACCTATGTGAAACCAGCTTAAGGGTTGAATTGATTAGAAATTTTAAAATCATAGCAGGTTGGGAAGTGACACTAAAATAGCGTTGCTTGTAAGTATAAAAAAAAAAGGTGCACATCTCTTTTTACGTATCTACATTACGCCTCTAAATTCAGGGAATGGGCCCCAGTAAAGTAATTTCTCGCACACAGCCAGTCTTGTTTAAGCTTTCAATGATCCCTGAGAAATCAACTTACTAAGGAAATACATTTCCAAACGTAGAAACCCTGTGTTTTGCTTCCTTCATAAGACCACGAATTTCTTAATAAGTTCCTAAGAGGTAACAGGAATTAAAATTCGTTGGTTCGAACAGTTTTCAAGCAGTTCATAATGGCAAGGTGAGCTTTGATTTGATTTCATCAACTTTACAGCATAATTTATTTAGAATTTTTAAAACTTATTTGATTTTGAAGTGTATTTTTGATTGTAAAATTAAATCCACCCATAAAAGAATTTTACACTTGGATTATTCCAGCTCATCTGTCCCACCAGCAAAATTGCTCACCAAGGATCGTGGCCCACTCCTTGAAAAAATTTTAGCTGCCAAGAAAGCGAAAAAACTGACGTGGGAAAATATCGCGACAGAGTTGAATCTTTCTCCAGTATTCATCGCCTCTGTTTGTCTCGGCCAAAGTTCACTTGCTCTTCCTTCTGGAAAGAAATTACTTGAGATCCTGGAAATCGAAAATCCTGAGGAAAATGCAGCAACATTGGCTGAACCTCCTTTGAGAAGTCAGGATTTGGAAGGAATTTATCGTGATCCTTTTATGACCAGACTTCAAGAAATGAATGCAACCTATGGACTGGCTATTCGTGAACTTGTACTCGAGAAATTCGGGGATGGCATCATGAGTGCTATTGATTTTAAAGTTAACGTTGAAAAAATTCAAGATCCGAAAGGTGATAGGGTTCAAATTACATTAAATGGGAAGTTTTTGCCCTTTCATAATTGGTAATAATCTTGGGTCATGGGCGAAAGCCCCAGGACCTTGAATAAATACCAATACCAATACCAATACCAATTGGTAATAATCCATCTTCTCTCAAAATCTATGCATATCTGACATTTGCATGTACTGAGTTCGGCATGTATGCCTTCAAGTTCATTAAATAAGTATCTATCTATAAATTCGTGCTCTTCAATCCATTCATTATCAATCCATTAGCTAACTGTATGGTTAATTATATGTAACAATAAAAATCTCCCTTAAAAAAGTACGTAGTTGTATTGTATGTATTTTTAAACCTCGAGAATTAAAAGTGCCCTTTTTGACCATACTCACCATGTCACCATAACAAAAAGCATTAATACAGAGAATACTTTTGTATGAAAATGTTTTGATGATAAGGCACTTCAGATCGATTCCACATTTGTCTATGTGCCTGGGAATCACACACACGGTACGTGAGTAATAATTCTTTTCACTAACATAATGCATACGTAATTGTAGTATGACCCCATACAATATATGTAGTTACACAGCTGTAATACTTATCAAACATCTATCCTTTTCTGAATCAATTATCTCAGGATTACATATAATAGATACATAATACATAAGCAAAAGATCCAGATGAGAAAACAAACAAAACCATTATAACAAGGGAAACACATAAAGATAAAATCCGAGTGACCTTATTCATAAATCTGTAGCATTTCATAGATTATCTGAACGATATTTGTGTTGGGATTGAGGATTACAGGTTAAATCCGTCAAGTTGAATCAGGAGCTTTACCAGGTAGAAAAATATACGCAAAACAACACCTTCCAATCATTTAACCATTGATTAATGACCTTTTAATGCTGCATCAACGCTGCTCATTATATTCAGGATTATTAGTAGTACGAATCATGTATTTTTAGAGTTGAATATTTTCATAGTGTTAATCCACTGGATTTTTATTATTTCTAACAAAAATCGTACGTGATCAATAAAGAAGCATCAGGGCTTCGTTTATAAAATGCTCATAAAAGTTGGTGCTTATATGGATTATGCCCATAATTAATGGCATAAAGAGAATCGTATTTTGACACATATTTCATTATATTATTAGACTGAGACCTACGTGCTTTTCTTGGATATTCTCCAATTCATTTTCAATAGCAAATTCTTTTGGAATTCCTAAAACCCGACTATCAATTAAACTTTCCGGGAAAATTGTTTATCAGCTATTGAATTTTCAAGTGTCCATTATTGTCCCTGAACCAATTGAGCGTTCATTCATACGGGAAATTGTGATAGAGAATTTTACAAATACATACCCAAATCATTCATATCAGGGAGTATCTGCGATATATGCCTGGATATATCTAATAAAAACGTGAGCAATACTTGATATTACCAAACACGTGAGTTTCATCTACCTGTATACTTGCAAAGATAAAGAGGCATTGTTTCAAAACAAACAAACTTGCCGTATTATTGTTAGCTAATCCCAATAAAATATTACCTGTTGACAGTCACTTACATATGTAGAAAGTAGCACTCGAAATCACTGCAGTGCCATTGCTAGTCTTGTCTGCATATAACTAGTAACCACTAGACTCTATACAAGAAAAAATAGTGCTTCCGCGCATATCTATACAAATCCTGTTTCTCATCTGCAATCTTTTCGCAATATTCATACAAAATGCCCTACCAATTTGAATTAATTCTCAATGTTTTTACTACCTACTTATTTTCTGACACTGACTTCAGTTGACAAAATCAATATTGGATTTGTTTAATAATTCCCCCCATTTACTGTCAATATTTGTCAGTAGCCTTTGGAGCTAAGCAGACTTGCACCGCTTAATTCCTTCGTTCTCCATCACACGTAAACAACTTAATCTTTAAAGTCGCTACTCGTCTTATCGTCAAAATTAATATTTATCAGTTTCTTTGAAATCTCAATATCTACGGTTGAATTCCTTATTCGAAAGAGCCAGTGCTTATCCATAACTGTTCAAGTGCTTGTTTCATTTGTAAAAGCTTAGGATGCGTTAGAGTTCTTTACATATAGCGCATAAAGATTCTGAATGAAAATTGTAGTGGCGGGAGTATAAGGATTTTTATGTATTTAATCTTCTGAATGTTTATAAACACAGTACGCGAATACACAGTTTTAAGAAAATTTGTGGTAATTTTAGAGTCACCAATCTCAGGGTTCTTGTTCTAGTCACAAAAACAAGGAGGGAAAGAAAAGAAAAATGGGGCTAGGAAACCAAAGCAAAGGCTCATTTGATCTCGATACGGTTTACGATAATAGTAGCCAAGATGAAATTATTGAGGCGGAAGGGTTAAAACTACTAAAACCTCCAAGTAAGTAGCAAAGTAGAAAATACTACAAATATTTTTGCATAAAATTTTAAATATATTAAGAGTTTATCTTGTTTATTTTCTGATAATTTTAGAGGGATTTGGGGTAAGACATACGGTGGCTCTTATGACATTCTTTGGGTCGATAATTTCCTACTCGATGAGAATAAATTTATCAATGGCAATTGTGGACATGGCGGCGGATAATAGCAGCTCAACAGATGACTCTTCGAACAGTGCAGATTCTTGCCCTGTTGAGGATTCAGGAAATAGTACGAGTACATCT
Organism: Spatulosminthurus flaviceps; assembly: GCA_034693705.1. NCBI lineage: Eukaryota > Metazoa > Arthropoda > Collembola > Symphypleona > Sminthuridae > Spatulosminthurus > Spatulosminthurus flaviceps. Next base: position 2,337 of record JAQFXU010001843.1, on the reverse strand, counting down.
TCGGGAGAGTTTTCATGGTCCTCATCTGAAAAAGGGTTGATTCTGGGAGCTTTCTTTTGGGGCTATGTTGCTTCCCACATTCCAGCTGGAACATTGTCCGAGAAATACGGGGCAAAATGGGTTTTCGGCATAGGAATATTCATTACCACGGTTTTCCAGCTCCTCACCCCCGTCATAACTAGATGGGGAGGTGAGGATTATTCCGTAATTGCCATCATCATTCTTCGGGTCATTCAAGGCTTAGGAGAGGTTTGTCTTCAAAGCAAAAATATTTTTTCATGGATTTTTTGAATGAATAAGAAATCGAGAAGAAAGGGCGGTTAAAATATAATAATAAAATATAATTTCAAATTACAGGGGGTAACTCCACCGGCTACGCATGCGTTACTTGCGCAGTGGTCACCTCCATTTGAAAGGAGCAAGATGGGATCGTTTGTTTATGCCGGTAAGTGAATTGTCACTATTTCACGTATTTTATCCTATAGCTACATTCCTGCATTTGGTATGAATAGTGAATTTCATATTTTTTTCTATCAATGTGTAGGTAACCAAGGGGGTACGATGGTTGCTATGATACTTAGTGGAACAATTATAAATGCCAACTTTTTGGGTGGATGGCCTGGAGTTTTCTATACCTTTGGGGGTCTGGCTTTAGTGTGGCTAGCCGCGTGGTCATACTTCGTTTATAGTAAACCATCAGAGCATCCCAGAATAACTCGTGAGGAGTTGGATTACATCCAAGGGTCGATGAGTGGTCAAACTACAGCAGTGAGAATCAAGAAATAAAAATAGTTTGGTACGATATAAATGGACTTTTTTAAATTGTAAATATGCTTACTTTTGTATAGAAACAAAGCTCTACACCTTGGAAGCAGATTCTAACATCCAAACCGGTGTGGGCTATTGTGGCGGCTCAACTTGGTAATGGTTGGGGTTTGTACACGTTGCTCACATACATGCCAACTTATATGAGTTCAGTCCTTCATTTTGACATAAAACAGGCGAGTTTCAAGTTTATTGAATGACTGGATATAATCAGAGATATTCGATGTAACTCAGATGACTGCAATAATAATATTATGTATTATTTTTTTGTAAACAGAATAGTTTATTGTCGGCTCTCCCCTACTTTGGAATGTTGACTGTTGCTCTGTTGACAAGTTGGGTAGCTGATTTGCTTCGAACGAAGCGAATATTTTCTACCACGAATACCCGGCGATTATTTAATATTATTGGTGAGATTTGTATATTTTGAGGGATTTTAAAGATTGACATGGGCATATCATGAAGGGATATAATATTTTCTATTGTAGGACACTGGGGCCCGGCTGCAGCCCTTATAGCAGCGGCGTTTACTGGATGTGATAAAGTCCTCACGGTTGCTCTACTAACCGTGACGGTCTCCTTGAGTGGAACTGTGGGGGCTGGTTATCAAATTAATCATATTGATATTGCTCCAAATCATGCTGGAACTCTCATGGGATTCTGCAATGCTATTGCCAATTTGGCTGGAATCGCGGCTCCGTATGTCGCAGGATTGATTACCACTGATGAGGTAATGACCATGCAGAAAATTTCATTGAAAAATATATGGAACATTAATTTACAAAAATTTATGGTTAATTTGTTCTTGTGCTCAAACAGTCAAGTCTTAATAGTTGGAAAATCGTATTTTTCCTTGCCTCTGGTATATATTTCCTGGACAATTTGATCTACGTCATTTTTGCCAGTGGACAGGAGCAACCTTGGAACAGGTCAACAAAAGAAGATGCAGAATCTAAAGATACTGTTAAGTATGGAGCCACTGACGCAGTGAATGTTAAATCATAGTTAAGGTGACTTATAGGGACATAAAGTATTAAAGTTGGTCGAAGAAATTAACTTATTTTTCACAAGTATAGTTTGTATGTATACACAAATATACATATGTGTACATACATTCTGACGTGAGTTTGGATAATATATATTTTTTACACAAATATATTAAATGTTTGCATGTTGCTGAGTTCGAAAATTTGTTCTCCCATTATATAAACAGTTTTTATTGAAATGAGCTGTTAATAAAGTCTTCATCATAATTGAGTTTCTGTCACGAGATTCAACCGTACAGGTTGGGACATGGTAAGGAAATTCATACTCTGTGTAAACAGTAGAGCTTTTTGCATAAACGAGCCATAATGAGGTATACTGCTATAATGTATGCCGACCGCCCTACTAGGGAATTTCCATCTCGACCGCCCTACTCTGGAATTTCCGCCTCGAGGTTGGCGCCTGATAGCTAAGTGGCTAGGATCTCGTTTACGAGTGTCGTCTGAGTCCCGGGTTCGAATCCCGGAG
>JAQFXU010001842.1:0-25060 GCA_034693705.1 Spatulosminthurus flaviceps | reverse complement strand
AGACTGAACTGAAAGTGTGAACTCTTACTCATCTATTAAGTAGTTCCTATATGCTAAATATATGTGTGTGCTTTCATGTTATTGAAAGTACACACATTCTTAAGAGTAAAAATGTGCACTTTGCCTGTATTGGTAAAGTCCACATTTTTCTATAATGTATCATAATCAAAGTTCAAACGAGAGTTCATATAAATGACCAAAGTACATGATTGCACAATAATATAAAAGTGTCACTAAATTATTTGAACATATACCAACATGGGATGATGTATCATTTCAAAGATATTTAATGTTATAATATTTCCGAGCCTGTATCAATCTAATGAACAGGTTCAGTTTGCCATTAGTACTATTATATGCTTGATGTGACAGAAATTTTGGAAAAACCCTTATTAATCAGCATTTAGATACATTTTTGGGGATAAATTCACAGGAAAAAAGAAATAATGTCCACGTGCTAAAATAATGACATTTTTCAGGAAACAAATAAACATAAAGTGGGGAAGTGTGGCAGTGTGGCTTTGACGTCGAGTAAAATATTTCCTTAAAATTTTTTGGTACATCGTTAAGCTATTTACCTTAAGGTGCCTACGATGACGGCATCTTTGCAGATTATTTAATTGCGATTCTTGGAATTAATCAAGTGGCGTGAGAGTCTTACAGTCAATGCATGAGCGTGATTTATGAAGTACTAAACATTTCAAAATAAAGGTCACTTTAATTGGTTAAAACATTTCGTCCCATTGGCTCAAACTCTTTGTTACAAACGATCAAAATAAATATTATCTTCATATTGAGCAGTTCTAGAGTTACATTCAAACTGCAAGTTTTAAGGGACCCTCCATTAGAGAACAGTGCGTCGGGCCCTGAGGTAGGAAATCCTATAAGCTCCAAACTAAAATATTCATACATACTAACTATAGCCCTTTCCATTGTACAAGTACCAGGATGTTGAACAACATTTTGGACCATTGAAATTAATAAATATAATCAATGCGTCCTTGAAATTTTGCTTGAGGTGACTTTTTTTTAAAGTTGCGCTGTTTTGGAAAAAACTTGGATTTTATTTTGGATAGGCAGAGCCGAAAATTTTGGCTTACAAAATGTTTATATGTAGATTTTCTTAGGGAAACTTTATTATTTTACGTGACCCCGCCCAAGCACTATTTTAATTTTAACCATAATTTAATTTGTGTAGATTTTTCGAGCAGAGCCTCCATCAAATGGGAGCAATTTTTTCAAATAGAGGATTACAAATAAAGGATGAATTAATAAGCGACCATGTGATCGCCTATTTGTATATTCAATTTCTCTACCATCTATGGAGTTTTTATCGAGTAATTTCGATGCCATTGAAAAGATTTTTAAATCTAGGTGGAGGTTCATATTAGAAGATATTTAAGCTCCGAAACTTCTAATAATGTAGTTTTGGCATCACACCAAAAATACACATTTTATGTTTTCCCTTAAGGAACCTACACTGTATGCCTAATTTTTGGTGCATATATTTAATGGTTGAAAAAGAAAATATGGATTCCTTTCCTATAACCTGAGGCAGATTTTTACCTAGGAACAACCTGCGTAAGAAAGTTTATACTTAACTACAACGCCGTCCAGGCAATTTTTTAAAATGTTTTTAGGCCTTACTGAAAAGCGGTACTATTTTCTCTATGATTCTAGAAATTTTGCGAAGGGAATTAGTTGGGGACACCATGGTAAATAAAGTAAATTATAGTTTGAAGGATGCAATTCGCCGACATCTTTCTCTAATATAAAATAATAATATGAAATAGACCTCAATGAATAACCAAATCAGTTGACCAAGTTTTTATTAATTTCCACTCCGCCTGTAAAAATATTCACTTCTTCTTTAGCTTGTATTTGAGAAACCAATTTTCTCACCATGAAGGGGCAGTGACGATGTATGATTTCAAAGATACTTAACGTTATATATAACCCGAGCATTTATCAATCAAATAAATTGGTTTAATTTGCAATTTTTACTATGGTTGGTGTGACCACAATTTTGATAATATCCTTATTATTCAGCATTTGAATTTTCGGGAATAAATTACTAGCTGGAAAATACAAGTAATGTCATTGTGCTAAAAAACAAAAATGTCATTTTTCAGGAAATAAATAAACATGAAATGGGAAAATGGGTGGTCTTAATATTTCATTAAAATGGACCATTTGAAGAAAATAATATTTTGTGCCTTTATGTAAATGTAGAAGCTCATCTGAGGATTTGAAAGAGTTTTAATTCTTGGAATTAATCAAATGGAGTGAAAGTCTTAGAGTCAATGCATAAAAACATTAGCCACTCATGTGTGTTTCAAGACTTTTTTTTAAAGCAAAATTAGTTTGGGAAACATTTTGGATTTTATTTTGGAAATAGCCAGAGCCATAATAATTATTATGTCATTATGTGTATTAAATTTTAATGACAAAATAATTATTATTTTGACTAGCAAAATGCTCATGGATTTTCTAAGGGAAATCTAAATGTTTTACTTGGCCCCACCTAAGCAATGTATGAATTTTAGACATAATTTCATTTGTGTGGATTTTTCAAACAGAGCGCATGCATCAAATGAGAGCAAAATTTTTAAAAATCCAGGATTCCCATTTTTTACACAAAGATTTAGTGCATTTCAATTTTTTTAAATCACCCAAAATCTTTCCTCATTTTCCAACAGGGGCCCCTAACATTGAAAATAGAGTGTTTGTGAATTGATCAATGCAATGGTTGAAGAGATTGTTTTCAGCTTGAACTTTGCAAATCCAAAATATTTATTCAACGTTGAACTTTGCAAATCCAAAATATTTATTCAACGTTGAACGATGCTACAATACATTTCCATGCAGGATGTCTTTACTAAACGGCATGTAGATATAGGGGCAGTAAGTGAAAATCATTATAAGCGTAGAAAGAATAATATAAAAGTTTAAACGGCGCTGAGGTAAGTCATTTCTTTTAAATCTTAAATTTCTTGAAACTGCAACCAATGTAATGGAAGAACTAAGAAATTATTTCAGGGTTTGTCCACCTTGAAAATATTCTTCATATAAAAATAAGGAGGAGTCATTTTTGTTGAACAATTTACAACACAATATCTTTGTTTCTCATTGCTTGACTCCAAAATATTCGAGTATATTGGGCGTCCGAATTTTCAATGTCTCCATATGGATTAGCATTAGTACATTTGTATACTCACGCGATACAAACTTTTATTCCACCCAAAATCCCTTGCAATGATTTTTTAAAACCTGAATCTTTTCTCACTTTTACATTTAAATTAACGTCTCTTAGAAAGTATCCCCGTTTCCTAACCATGATGTAATTTTTTTTTTAATTAAAAACCTTTTGCTTAACCTCAACGCCGTTTACAATTTTTTTAATGAAGGGGTGAAAGCATTGTTCGCAGATGAGCCTGGCCTCGCCAATCAAAGGTTATACGTGTACAACTTCCTCGTTGTAAGTGAAAACAAATGCTCCCTACAATACGTAAGTTAAGATGAAAAGGGAACATTTGAATAGGCTAACAGTTGTCATGACTGTCAACGTTGGCATACGTGATTGAGTTTTAAACAATATGCGGACGACACATGGCAGTTCTTTCCTTAAATACAGGATTTAACTATTTTAATATATTTATTGATCGGCATTGAACTTGTACAATCAAAATACAAGCCAATTTTGCTCCACGTTTACATATTCACATGCATAGCATGAATGTCTCCTGGTCAAACTAAAAATGATTGTTTTTAGTACTAAACTTTTTTTGAAAGAAATTTGGAATATAAGAAATAATTGAACAAGGGAAATAATTGTCTTCCCAAATTATAACTTACAGCCTGAATTTTATCAGCATTCATAGAAATCTTGGTGTCATCTTGGAATTTTTTTTTCAAAATACTTACCTTAGAATACCTTCCATCTGGAATTCAAATTTTTTAAAAACGCCCAAAATTTCAAAATTTTGGGATAATAATAGTGTGAATTTTTTTTTAAATCTTGTTTTAGGTCGTCTTTATAAATTTGCCTAAGACATTTCCTAGAGCATTCGTCTGAAATATGTAAAGTACAAAACATAAAAATATTTTCTATTGGCGGATTATCATAACATCACCTTTCACATAGAGTAACTATACAACAGACTGTAACTACATACATCTTTAGTGTTCTCTTAACTAAATTTTCAATTGTAAAATACACTTTTGTATGTGCATACCATTTCTAGCTTTATGAGTTACTAAAGGGAGAACAGTCAATATTTGTACCGATTTAGGAATAACTCGTTAATAAAGTCATGAAATGAAAAAATGAAAAATGAAATTTTATTCGACAATTTGGAAAATCAATTTTATCCGAAAATGTTGTTGAATTTTGTGAGCCACCAAAACAAAATTTTAGCGTTGAATAAGTGAGCCCGCGAATTTCAGGCCGTTGTAGCGAGGGTGCCGTTGTAGCGAATGCGTTTAAACTGAATAAATGTAGAAGGGATAGATTTTCTACTGCCACTATATCGAGTAAGCATCGTTGTTGGCAGGGCCGTTATATACAACGAGGTTTGACTGTACAAAAAACGCCCTAATTTATCTGAACCATTGTATATGTGAGCAGCTGAGAACCGAGGTTAAGCCAAAATTGCAAGGGAGTTAATACATTTTACTTCCACGCCACGTTTTTAAATAATTTTATGAATTCTCTTTAAAATTTTCCCACCTCTCAACATACCAAATTCTGAGGGAACTCATGGGATTAGCATGTATGAGTCACCCTAAACCCCAAAAAGAGACACTTTCCTCGTTAAAATCTCACCGTTACCATATGAATGTAAATAATACGGAATTTTTATGGAGAGATTCAACCACTAATTTTAGAACAATATTCTGTGCGGGGAATAAGTGATTAATTGTTTACAGCTGCTAAGCACTTTTGCAGCCTAAGTTTGTTTTACCTAGATCTAGGTTTTTAGGGACGAATTGGTGAAAGAATAAACGGCGTCGAGCTTCCACATTTTTCGATATCTCACTCTGGCCAGTGCAATGTAAAGTAACATTAAAATTGACATTCTTTTAACTCATGGATTCCCCCAGGCATTTCCGTATTTCCCCCCCTCCCAAAACCTTGTTGTTTGAGTATCTTTGAAGGCCCTATTTACTCTAACCTTGGATTAATTTAAAATGCTAGTAAGTGAAAAGGCATTAAGTTACAAATTGATTTCTCTTTAATGTTGTGTACATCAATATGGCGTCATGAAGCTGAAGACAGCTGAAACTTGAAACATTTAATATTTAATAATCAGTTTTACGCATATAAAATCAACGGCGTTAAAATCTAGCAAAGCAATCGACGCTAAGCAGTAAACGCTCATACCAAAAGCATAATCATGAATTATTAATGCAACACTTTCCCAAGAATAAATCTTATGTGGAGCAAAATAGTAATTTTTTCACGTGACTTTCGTATCAAAATCTTCAAAGCATTTTGTTTCACTTGACAGGGTCCCCTTTCATTTTTGTTGGAAGTTACTAAAAATACCAGAAAAAATATTGATCTATTTGAATAATAAAAAACTTTAAAGATGTTTCGCAGTTCTAAACTGTCGATGGAAAGTTGAGTCAACTCGCTAAATGCTCCAATTGAATCTCTAAGAGATATGTCATTTGTCATACTTTGACGCCACCCAATAAATAAAATGCCAAGCTATTGAACTATTGTGTTAAATCATGTTAATAGTAGTCACGGTGACATCAGCGATTGCACGACAACGCCAAGATTTTGCAAGAATGAGAATGACAGGAAATTGAACTGGAATTTAATTTCCCGCGTTATTTGAAAATCATTTATGTTTTAGAGTCACTATTTGTGTTTATTTTGTTCCATTCTTTACATATGTATGTATTTGCCGCTAATTGTTCAGCTATAACAAGCGGAATCGAGTTTTGTCATTTGAAATATCAAGGGGCGCTGAAGCTGAGCAATTCAAAAAAGGAAGCACAACTTTTAAATAAAATTTGTCATTGACATTTCCGGAATATTTCTTTGCTCTTCCGGTTTTTCTATAAATTCCTTTGAATTTCTATTGAGTATTAATAGCTACTTGTTAGAAATCATTGTTTATAATGTTGTACTGCTAACAAAGTTACGTTTCAATATATATATAATTCTAAAATTTAACCATATCCGCAAAATACATGTAGCTTAATCGGAAAAATGTAGAAAAATTTACCAAAATTTTGTCGCACTATTTGAATGGGGCAGTTGAATGCCAGAATTTTCTAGACTTCGTTAATTAAAATGTGGGCATTACTTTATAAAGTCGATAGTTCCTTGAGGGTAGCTTCAAAAACATTCATTTCTCTTTAATGTCAGATTTTTGAGGCGAGTCTAAAATATGTCACCAAAAATTTATCTCTATGTGACGTCTCCAAAATCATTGCATTTTAGAGTAAACGGTGTTAAAGTGTAGCAGTTTCATAAACGCAATGACCATCAGCATAATGGTACGGCTATTATGGAGTTAAGAACAAAATGCATAATTAGTTGCTCTTTTTGATTATTACCTTCCTTTTCAATTTTTATAAAATGAGCAAAATATTACTTTTAGCCAGAACATAAATTAAGGACTTTTAATTTTTTTGAAAATTATTATTTTACTTTAGGTAAGCATTTTTAGCAAAAATATGAATATTTATATGTAAGTATAATATTCTAATAAGTATAGTAATAAAAATTAAGGAAATTCGATAAAGACTTCTCAAAAATGTAAATTCAATTCCTTGAGACAAAATGCATTTAAATGCATTGAAAAACTTAAGAAATCCTACTTGTTAAATTTTTCAAAATTAAGCCACTCTTTCACTTCATTGAATTGATTATTTGATACTAAATATTTTTCAAAAAATATCCCAATGAAAATTATAGAAATTTTGATGAGCCTTGTAATTTGTTGGACTTTTACGCCAATCAATATTTTGCATGTTAAACATTCAAACACTGTGAGAGTAGGTTCGAAATAGGCATGCTCAGTCTGAGGAAATAACGAGTACGATGAGATAGCTAGACTAGAGAATTTATGGCGGTTTGATTCGTTATTCGTGTTGAATTTCACGTTTGATTTTCTCAAAAATGAAATATCTCACACGTCCCAAAAAAATTCTTTTGTCCAGTAAGCGACCAATTGCGGATATACAAAATGCAGATGTGAAAAAATCGTGATCGTGATTTATTTTTTTCTTCCATGCATCAAGCATCTTTGGAAAAATAAACTACGCACATCGGACCATGGCCGCTTATCCGTGCATAGAAGAAAAATTTCATTGGTCGCACAACTTCAGACTTTGCCAATTGATTGCCTGATCAATCAGCATGAGAATTTTCTTATTTAAACACCTACACGGCGTTCAGTCTCACTAGATCTAATTCGCTTAAATGCTCCAATTTATATTCTATCCTATTTTTTAGTATTTAAACACCTTTGGCTATAGTGAATTTTCTCGCGATGAGGCACACACCCCAAAAAAAATAAAACAAGTGTCCAGTTTCATTTTCATAAATCATTTGCTGAGTGTTTGGATTTTTGCGAAGATTTTTATATTTTGCGCGGGAATTTCAATTTTTTTCTATTTAATGCCGTCACGGGGGAGAGTTTTTGTAATTTGGGGAAATAACTGTTTCAATTTATAAACAATTTTTCTTTTATCCTAAAATTTTTTTTTAAAGTTGTACATTTCAAAATTTACGAGAAAAAAATGGATGACTAATATTAAAAAATTCCATCAACTGTTAACATTTATGGGCAATTAAAAGGTAAATTACAAGCCATGGAATGCATCATTATTATTTTGCCTGAAAATAACCCCCCTAAGATTTGCACTATTTTATATCAATATTAATTTCACTTGTTTCCTTAAAAAAATGGAAAAGGAGGTAATGTGTGACCTATTCAGGATTTAACCTCATTGACGGAAGTTGACCAAATTAATGTTTTGTGGCATATAAATGTTAGACGCCGTCAATGAAATTTTCTTCTACGATGCTCCATGTGCACTGCGCAGGTATCCCAAACTGTAGAAGTGCGTAAGTGAAACAAGTAGATTACATATCTACTACTTTATTTTATCATTATTTATTATTAGCACGTAGAACTTTTATTAGTCATTCACTAGCCTGAATATGAATCCGCTAGTGTACGTTTTCCTCATTACAGAACAATGTGGAGATTTTTGCTCCTTGGTCGTCCTACCGTATCTTTCTTCAATCAATACGTTCTAAAAACCGTTCAAATTAATTGATATCTTTCAGAATTGTCATACTTCATTGAATTTTTAAGAGCATTTCAGAAGATAAGGACAGGGCAAGGTTTAAGGGAATTTAATATAGTTAGACCGTTGTGTATACGCTTTAACATTGTGAAAGTACCAAGTTGTCCCACTCACCTACTTTCCCTCAACGGTCCTTCAATAAACCCCAGCAAAGCACAAAAACCCAAGGAGGAGTACAAATAGGTTCCGAATTATGTAAAACCTCTAGAGCCCGAAATACAACGAATTTGTTCTGTCCCCTATTTTTCAGCCATTTTTCAGATATTCCAAAAACGGTGAAAACTGCACTGAAACTGAAAAACTTATTTCTGAACACATCAGATCAAAAATGAGTCAATTTGCCCCATTAGTTCCGGAGATACAGACTTAATTACAAAAAATGGCGTTTTTGGCCATAATTCCGTTACAGCTTAAACTATAACGAAAATTCCAACGCCGTTGCTTATGACACCCAGCACACGTTACTTTTGCTGAAAATGACAAATTTTAAAAAATATGATGTTTTGGGCTTACACATTCCCCGTGGACTTACTCTGAATTTAAAAAAACCTCTTGATTTGAAAATTATAATATGATAAAACTAAACGTTAATACTTGGGATGATTTATCAACATTCTCAAAATTATAATTGTGTAAGTGAAATTTTTATAAAATTCGCGTTTTTGAAATATCTTAAACTTACAGTTAGAGCAAAAAATTTAATTCAATGTGGAATTATGCTTCAATCCTCGTCCGTACACGTCATGTCTAGCTGAAAATTGAAGGAAGGTGTTTAGATTTTTGAAGACTTGACTAAACCCAATTCTGTTAAAAATTTAAAGGGTGTTGAGTCAAAACATATTTGACATATTAAAATTTCCTGTCCTGACCAATGTAGTGGAACAAGTTAGAAATTATTGAATGTCTATGGATCTTTTTCTATAAAAAATCCGACACAGGGAAATTGGAACTAATTTTTAGTGATTTCTTAATTTCAATCCAATGTGAATCGGATTGCGCGTCCTGGAAACTAAATAAAATGAAATATTTGTAGGGATAACTTGGTACAATAATTGTTAGTTATAAATATTAAGTATGTCCGATACCTCCACAATGTCGTTAAGTGTAAGAATTTTTAGAAAAAAAGGAAACTGAAGTTGTTAAAATTCGACGCCACTCATTCTTTTTACGGAAAAAAATTCATTCCGTATAAAATGAGTTCTAAAACACACCAGATTGGAGCAATGATAACGGTCGAGGTAAAATCTAATGTACGGAAATGACTCAGCTTAACTACAGCTGTATTCTTTTACGAAAAAACTAGGTGTAAATTTTTATAGAGATTTTCATGATATTTACATATCATTCCATGCGTTCAATGACTATACTAAAGTATCAATAAATCAATATTTTTTATGACCATTTGTAAATAGCCTAATATCAATTTATTTTCGGACATTTTTTTCCAAACTTGAAAGAACTCTCTTGCTAACTTTGATTGTTGCTATTAAAGTATGCACACGGCGTGGAAGTTATACAAATTCAAGTTTTTGTTATTCTAATTTAGTGTGTATTCCGTGTGTTCGTTTATGAATTAGATTTGTGACTATATTTTAACTACGTGATGAATGAGCACTCCTCGGTAAATGCTTTTTAACGAGTAAAGGTCCCAGTGCAGACGTCAGAATTTGGTGGCTATAGTAGTCCGTTTAAATTAATTAACCAATATTTTTTCTCTGATGCTAAAAATACGCTTTTACCCAAATAATGTCCATTTTTATTAACAATAGGCCCAGCAATAATAACATGTGAATTTGATTAAGCAATTATTCAAAATTAAGGTCTCACATAGCGGCTTAATGGCACCTTTTTACTTTCGTTAAAATGTACTCATCACAAAGTATAAAATTTACTTGCCATTCTACGAAGTGAAACGATCGGGTGTAAATGAAATATGGAATATTTCATGTCCAACAGAAATGGTTGTGCAATAAAAATTTCAGATATAGAAAATAATTTCTCACCTCGATTTTTTTCACTTACGTTAGTTGCTAAATTTCCACGTTGTTAAATTTTAGTTCACAGGCCTATCCTTGCCGTGGTACTGTTCAGTGATAAATAAATTTTTCGCTCACTCAATTGTGTTCCGTTTAACGTTTGATGAAAATTTTAGAGGAAAACGTGACATTACGTTAGGCTTTTATACCTGAAAGTTTGACTTTAAAATGATCCAACTTTTAAACTTGAAGTAGCTTTATTTCAACGTTGATTTATACTTTAGCGACCTAATCAGATGTAGAACGTGTATCAAAAGGTGACACCCAGTACACGTTACTTTTGCTGAACATCACAATTTTATTTATTTAAAAATATGATGTTTTCCGCTTACATATCCCCCTTGGACTTGCTCATATTTAAATGAATTTAATATATTAAATATATTTTGAAAAGCTGGAGGATGTTGCATAGTCATAAATTTGGGATGTTCATATAAATACTTGCATTTTAAATATTGTTAAATTTCAACGCCATACTCTATTTGTTTTTAAATACAATTCACGCAGCGGGATAGATAATTCTGGACAATCGTGCCGTGGGCACGTATTCTAACATATTGTATAACAGAATGCTCCTTGAAAGGGTCTCCCTGCAGGGATTGCTTCATGCACAAATGAGTCAAGTCATTTTGTATGAATGCTATCCTTAGCCCGTAACAATGCATTTAGCCCCCTTTAGCTGTAGAAGTAACAACAACAGTAATTAGCTTAAAAACTGAAACAATGTCTTTTATAAATTCGGGTTTCCCCCAAAATTCCAGCCACCTCAAAATTTATAATTTAGAATGCAGACCATTTCCCTTGAAATTTTGCAATATATTTCTATATAAATGGGAGATTAATTCGTATTTTTACAAAATTCTTACGGTAACAAAATGAACACCGTTAAAAGTGTACATTCGCAAATATGAATTTGTTAGATTTGGACCTCTTACAAAAACTGGGACACGACAGATTTCTACCCCACTCAAGAATATAATTCCCGCCATGTGCGTGGCGTTGAATTTTGCAACTATTCGAAAATGAATCTCGAAATATCTGTTTTAAATATTTACGCGGCGTGGAACTTATACAAGCTTTTGCTATAATAATTAAGTTCCATGTTCGTTTTGATAGTTTATGAATTAGGCATGTGGTCACTTCTTGACTGTTTGGTTGAACTGAACAGGTTACAAAAATTAATTTTGGGGAATTTTCTTTACCATATTGGACTGGATTATATGAAAACTCATAAATGATTGAATTATTAAATAAAAAGTTAAATTAAATATAAATTTCCAGATTTTTCTTAAAAAGAATTAACAAATAACAAATAATCATATTAAATTATTTCATGTACAATAATGGTTTTCATGCCAGTGTGCTCACAGAGTAAATTTTTCCTGTCCCATGTCACAGGTGGATACAATTTGGCAGAGTAGAATGCCTCAGCATTTCAACCCCAAGAACGGCTGGACGGTATGCTTAAAAAATATTTCTCCCTTTAGTAGTATGTAAACGTTATCAGAACTAAGCGAGAGCTACAAGAATTTTTGAATTACTCCAACCGCTGAAAATATCAGGAAAATATTAAGGTTAAATATAAAACTATTACCCAAAGAGATAATCCACTCACATAAATATGAAAAAAAGACCAAGAATTTAATTTTTTTGAAAATCATATCATTTAAAAATTAATTTACTTGCTAAAGTGCAAAGCGCCTATTTGTGTTGTATTTGTTAAAATTCAACGCCACTTTTAACTTTGCTGTATATAAGACATCGCCTTGCTAACAAGGCGTAAAACGATGACCTGCCAACCAGAGTATACTTGTGGTTAGCCTTGGTGGTGATCATCATGCTTTAAAGCTTCCCGCTAGTTTATGCCTAATAATAGCAATGAATCATAATTGTACATATTATAAAGACCCCATATTTCCTCCCTTTAAGAGCACATATAGAATATCACGAAAGGAGAGCTAGAAATTTTTAAATAGCTCACCCGCTAAAAAATTATATTAAAAATATATTACACAAATTTACATCAAATATGAACGTTTTTGCCTAAATCGATAATCCACCTTCAAAAAAAAGTTAAGTTGATATTCTCGGGTTACTCTTATTTCCCAAATCAAATACAAGTACCCTATTTATGGGACTTTTATTTAATTTTTCATTCCAGTATTTATAATCATACTGATGATAATATAATCAACTGATGATATTTAAATTCATCTGATTGGTACAATTCCAAAGGAAAAATATTCATAATAAGACATTGCAAAAAATCTTGTTGGTTTAGGCTGTGTAAAATATTCAACTCATTGAGATAACAGTTTGCAACTGTGAATGTAAACCTAAAATATAAAAATCCATCAAAATTTACTTACTAAACTGGAAAAGCTATATAATGACACCCCGAAAATACACAATATTTGTAAATATAGCATCAGTAATATTAATCTTTGTCAAAAGAATATAACTTCGCACGCACTTTGAATATCACATGTTAAGAAATGAATCAAATTAACAAGTTGTTAAACTTTGACGCCGCCCACAATTTTACTATTTAATAATTTCAATTGACTTACAGTAGCTCTTGAAAAGGGGTAAAACTTGGTTGCACGAAGTCCTCAAAACCGTGTTCCATCTAAGCGTAATTTTCTATAGAATAGAAACCTATCAATTTAATACAGTTGATTTTTGTTTTTCAATAACAGCAAAAACTTGTCTGAAGATTTAAAAAACTTGACTTTTCATTCCATGAGTTTCGGAAGTATATCCAAGCAAATGAAGCTGTATTCACGTGGAAATCACAGTTTTGAGATTCTGCCACATACTAAAAAAATATTCAAAATATTTTCTTTGCTTATCATGTACACTATATTCAACTTATAATGAATTGTAATAACCAGCAATAATTATTTGCCAGCAACAATAAATTACACCATCATATGTGGATTTAACCACGTTGTAGGCCTAGGTCAACGCAACATACAATAAAATTACAGATTAACTCAAATCAGCAAGTTCACCGCGAAAGGATCTTGTAAGTGGCTCTCGTCTGAGGTTTGATGGGATTTTGAATTATTTTTCCTGTTCATTTTGAAAATAAAAGGTTCACTTTACCTGCACTAAGGGGTAGCAATTACTCATGGTAAATTTTAAACGGCGTTGAGTCACCACATTTCCCATGGAATTTCTTCTCCTGGCTCAATGCAATGGATCTAGTGAGAAAACCTTGTAAACATTTCTACATTACAAATATTCACGGTTTTTAAATATTCCGAATTTTTTTTTAAATTTATTTAAATAATTTTAACTGAAAAGGGAAAATAATACCAAAAAAAAACAACTCTTCCAGAAAGTTTAGTAACAATAATAACATTTTTGACGACCAAATAGCGGGAGATGTAAGGCAAAAGTTTCATTTCAGAACATCCAAATAAAATTTGAAAAATACGGGATTTTTCCTGAAAAAAGTTTAGGAATTGGAAAATATTTTTCCCCAAAATTTAAGTTGTGATAAAAACATTTCAAAAAATTTAGGAAAATGATTAAATTAACACCGCTTTGAGTATTTTGTGAGGTAAAGTCCCCATGAAACATCCTCACCTTTCAAGTAGCAAAAATACCAACAGTAATTCACTGAAAGTCTTCTGTGGATTTCAATTTTGTAAAAGAAAATTATTTTTCAAAAGCACCCTAAAATCTCCTCCATATTCCACGTACATGGGTCATTTCATGCCTATAAACCCGATTTCGTTTTTATCCTACGTACTCGACGAACGCTCAAAATTTCGATCTGCTCACTGCCGTTGGCAAAAAACGTAATTCATATTTTAAACGATGTTGAGTCACCAAACAGTCACCACACAATGAAGTTTTTATTCTAGCTCTAGGCAATGGACCTACTATCGGAGAAAATAACTAAACATTTATAGATTTCAAAATTCGCATTTTTTCCCGCGCAAATGAACAAGCTTAAGCAAAGTTTTGCTGGATACTTTATGGAGAGACCTAACTCGACATTTCTTCTTGTTTTCGCCTGCATTTTCCATTGGCCAGTCAATTGTTTAACTTGGACACCGTTCAGATATGTACCTTGTGCAAGACGAATCCATTTTGTAGGGACTTAAAAAATTTCGGCACTTAAAATGAGAGAAAGCACAATGCAAACAATCGCTTTGTTAAAAAAATTTGTTGTTCCATGCAATGCAATATACCATTGTTTGTCATTTTTAAATGTTTGCTTTGAATCCACAATTTTTAAAAGTTCAAATATTTGGAAACACGTTGTTATCTAACTTTGATGTGGTAATAAACTGGAAAAAATGCATTTTTTAAAATTGCAATGGCCATTTTGTAATTTTTATCTAAATGTAGTGTGAACAATAATGGGCAAAAACAAAGCACCTCAAGTGCAAATACGTTGCAGCAATTCGAAAGGCCAAATCATGTATAATTTCATCGCCGTTGTATTAATTTTATACCTTAGATTTGATATATACATTGTTTTTGAACGGCCATCCATGACGTGTTGTCAGGTTAGAAGGTCAGGAAAATGATGGAAATAAAGGACACGAACGACGATTCCCTATGTTTCTAAAGAACTGGACATTAGCATTAAAAATTCGGCAGCGACTTTATTTACAAGAGAAGATCATGTTTAAGATTCAGTTTTTAATTACAAGAATTCAAAAGCGAAACCACTTTAATTGAATATGAATTGCAAGAAAAATGTAGGAGTAAATTTTAGAAAAAATTGGAAAGAATTTTGACTCCTTCCAGTTTCCCTTTGACATCTTCCGGGATTTCCTTTCATAGGAAAAAAATCCCATGTGTGAGCTATCCTCCATGTTCCATTTGTTAGTTTTCATGATTTAGGGCTGTGGTTAATTCTTAAGCTGGTTTCGCATAGGTTTTTTCTCAGCGATTCGCTCAGCGACGGGACTTTTAAAAACAAGTACAGGCGTGTCCATGACATGTCCGAATGAAAAAACTACTTTTATTTCACATTAGCTCTCCATTTTTAGCCAGTTTCGAGAGTGAATGATAAATGCTGCACGGATTTTGAGATGAAGTCGCTTAGCGACTGCGACTAATTCGGGCTATGCGAAACCAGCTTTAGCTGTTTGCCGATTATGCCAATCCTCAATGAATGCTTATTCAAGGGTGTTGAAGGCCAAGAGCGTTATGCTGGCACGGGGAAATTGTTCTCAGAATGAAAATGGACTTTAATAATGCATAAATTCATAGTAAATAAAGAATGTGTCCATTGTGTGTGAAATACACTAGTGGAATAAAAGTTTAAACGACGTTGAGTTAACACACACATTTCTGTCTTGATTTTTTTCAACGCTGGTCACATCAATGCAATGGAAGAAGCAGAGGTTATATTTTCACATTTTTAAATTTTAAATCTAAAATTTTAAACTTTTACCCAAATCTTGAATATCATATTTTGGTCAACGTTTTGCTGCAATACTTGGCTATACACAGATTGTTCTGACGAAAATAATTACTACGGCATCAAAGTACCGAAATATCTGTCCAACGTGTTCAGTCAAATCTGATTTAAAATGTAGAAACGGCGTTGAGTCATAACATATTTGACAAATTAAAATTTATTGTTCTGACCACTGCAGTTGTTCAAGTGAGAAAGTATTGAAGGTCTATGGATCTTACAATTTAATTTTCACACTAAATTGAATGAGAAAATATAATAGTTGTAGAACAATGTGTGATTGTAATTTCTTTTTATTCCTTAATTTCTTCCGATTGTTAATTATTTTAGCGCTTTATAGTAAAACGACACCTTGAATTGGTTTGAAGTTTGAATAAACAAAGTTCCCGTAAATTAAATAACAGACTAAACTGACCTAAAGCCGGATTCAATTATTTTTAAATTTCATTCAAATTACAAAATGTTTTGCTCTAGGGATGAAAGTTTTAGCAAATAATTGTTTAAATCACTTATTAAGTTTTCCCGTCGGCTTACGTAAAATATCAAGGACGGTGGAAATTATAGGATTAATCATATTGACCTAATTGAACCAATACAAAATATATCACTCAGAAAGCTTTCTAATTTAATTGCTGTGTAGAATTAACATGGCATTTCGGCCCCGTAATACCAAGACGGGATAATCTATCATTTCAAAGATGTTTAATGTTATAAATTTCCGGAGGCAATGTCAACAGGTTTAAATTGCAGTTATTACAAATATGCTTGATGTGAAAATATCGTTATTATTCAGCATTTACATTTTCGGGGATAAATAAGCAGGAAAAAAGAAATGATGTCGTGGTGCTAAAAACAAAAATGCAATTTTCAGGAAATAAATGAACATGAAATTGGAAAGTTTGACGCCGAGTAAAATATTTCCTTAAAATTTTATATCGTAAATGTCAGTTGAATTGCGTGCAGGTAACGTATGGACAGTTTAGTTCGTCAATTGATTATGTTGCGATTGTTGGAATTAATCAAGTGGCGTGAAAGTGCTACATTTAATGCATAAGTGTGATTTAAGTGGTTCGTCGAATTTCAAAATATAATTCACTTAAATTGGTCAAAACATTTCATCTCATTGGCTCAAAATCTTTGTTACAAACGATCCAAATAATATTCTTCATATTGAGCAGTTCCAGGGTAACATTGAAACTGGAAGCTTTAAGGGATGGATTTTTTTGGCCCCGCCCAAGCTATTTTTAAATTTTAGCCATAATTTCTTTTTTGTAGATTTTTTGAGCAGCGCGCACACATTAAACGGGGGCAAAATTTTTTAAAATAGCCGATTACATTTTTTTATACAAAGTATTAGTGAATTTTTATTTTTCAAAAGCACCCAAAATTTCCCCCCGACTCCAACAGGTGCCCTTTTAACTGCAACTTTTAAAATTAGGCTGGTTATAAATTGGTTAATGCTTGAAGAGATTTTTTTAGAGTAAAGTTTACAAAGGCAAAAAATGCATTCAATGTAGGAGAGAGCTATAACGCATGTCTTTGCGAAAGCCAGGCAGGATAATTGAATTACTGATTTGACGATAGGGTAAAAAATTGCAAAAGTTTAAGCGGCGCTGAGGTAAGTAATTTTTTTTAAATTTAAATTTCTGGTATCTGACCAATGCGATGGAACAAATAATAAACTAGTTAAGGGTTTGTCCATCTTAAAAATAATCTCCATGTAAATAGAAAGAGTCACGTATTTTCAGTGTCTCCATATATGGAATAGCATGGGTACAATAATTATTATTGTATACCCATACAATGTATTATTTCACCCAAAATCCAATGCAATAAATTTTGAAAACCTGAATATTTTCTTAACTTTATGTTCAAATTGAGAAAACCTGATGAAATCATCTCGTAGAAATTATCCCTGTTCCTTGTCCTTCAGAATCACTATTGCGTGTATTTTATCATTGATGGGAGGGAAGATACAAGGGGATGAATATAGCGAAAATCCCCATGTTATCCCTACGCATATGCACTGTGGCTCCGTTTTAAATACAAAACGGAAAAGTTTAATTTCGCTACATATCAATTTTGCGAATTGTTTCGTTTGCGTTCTGTTTCTAGTACCACCTGTTTAAAGAAAGGCCGGCTTAACTGTTCGCCCGATTAACGAGTGTAAACCTTTATGTTAAGTATGGGGAAGTTTACCGGGGCCAGTTAAATCTGACCGTACTAAAGAAAAACCGGCTTAAAGGGTTTTTACTGTATTTGGGATGGTTTATCATCATTTTCAAAAATAAAATTGTGCAAGTGAAATTTTTATAAAATTTGCTAAAGAACGTTTTTAAAGAATCTTAAACTTTGAGCCAAAAATGAAATCAATTTTGAATTATGCTTCAAAACTTGTCCATATGTGTTTAGCTGAAAATCGAAGATACTGAAACACCGTCATTTCCTTCCTAAACCCGATTCTACTAAAAATTTAAACGGCGTTGATTCAATACATATTTTTCATATTAAAATTCCTTGTCCTGACCATTGCAGTTGAACAAGTGAGAAATTATTGAAGGTCTATGGATCTTCGTCTATCGAAAAGGGCAATTGGTACTAATGTATAGTGATTTTTTAATTTCAATCCAATGTGAATTGAATTGCGCGTCCAGGAAACTGAAGTTGTTAATCTTCGACGCCACTTTTCTATTTACTGAAAATATAGAACATTTACGGAAAGCATATCAAAATCTGTACAAAATTTCAAATTTTCAGAACATCGTCGGGTAAATTCCAAAAAATGCTATAATTTTGTTTTTCACATAGCGTTACGAAAATTATAACCCCTTTTGGATTTTACCCTACCAAATACGGAATAACAGTTAATTGCACCTATGATTTCCAAAACTTGGACTTCCTTACAGCATTTTTATGCTTCCACTGACATTACGTAAGACGGATAATCCTGTGTATTGAAATATGTCAACCAGCCTGGAAATTCAACAAATAAAGATTAAACTATTCTAATTTAGTTCCATTTAAAAATATTTATGGATTCAGGTTACTGTAGGACGCCAACCGTTTGCGCATAATATTTCACCTAGTGCAGTGAGAAAAAATCGGTTTGAGGACAATTTCAAGGGTGACGCACCATTTTACTACTCAAACCTTCGGATATGACTTTCAAGATTGGCATCAAAGTCAAACTAAACCGATTTGTAAATTTTGTTCACCCTACACAGTTTTTCTTAATTTCAATGGAACACAAATTATGTCTTTTGCCACTTTCTAGACTTTTTAACGTGATTTGCCAATTATTCCATGTATTCCACGCTTTGGATGGTAAAAAATTAAATCAGTGGCAATTTAACTGATGACATTTAAATTCGCCTGATAGGCCAAGATAAACGCAACGTACAATTTCAGAACAACTCAAATCGGCAAATTTAACGCGAACGGATCTCTACGAGCATTGGGAAATATTTTACAATTCATTAACCTAAGCTCGCGATGGTGAATTAATTTAGGCTGTTTCCTCTCCCGGCGGGGAGGTCTAACACAAATTTTGTAATAAATAAATTCTACTCTTGAAAATTACCCACTCCTTTGCAAAAAAATAAGTGTCAACGAGAAAAGGGTTTTTCGTTTGTATGAAGACGGTTAGAAACAAAGACAATGCACATCGTCTACAAAATATATTTGATTTAAAAAAGTCGAAATGCTTCCTTTCACGATGTGGATTTCAATTTTGTAAGAGGAAATTATTTTTCAGAAGCTCCCTAAAATCTCCTCAGTATTCCACGTACGTGGGTCATTTCATGCTTAAACGCGATTTCGTTTTTATCATGCGTGCTAGACAACCCCTCAGAAGATTCTAACTGATCAATGCAGTAGGCAAAAAAAGTAATTCATATTTTAAACGGCGTTGAGTCAGCACACAAGGAAGTTCTTATTCTAGCTGTAGGCAATGGACCTATATACCATCGGAGAGATTAACCAAACGTTTATGGATTTCAAAATTCCCATTTTTTCCCGCACAAATGAAACAGCTGAAGGAAAATTTGGCTTGATACTTTATGGAGAGACCTAACTCGACATTTCTTCTTGTTTGTATTTTCCATTGGCCAGTCAGTTGTTCAACATGGACGCCGTTCAAAAATGTACCTTGTGCAAGGCATATTCACAATCCGCGCGTTAGAAAAGTTCTCGGCACTTAAAATGAGAGAAAGTACAATGGAAACAATCGCTTTGTTAAAAAAAATTCTTATTCCATGCAATGCAATATTTTTCATTGTTTGTCATTTTTATATTTTTGCTCTGAATCCACATTTTTTAAAAATTCAAATATTTGGAAACACGTTGTTATCTAATTTTGATGTGGTAATAAACTGAAAGCATTGAAAATGAATGCAACAATGGATTTTTTAAAATTGCAATGGCCACTACTAGATTTGACGGATTGTTTACCTTAATTTAGTGTGAACAATATTGGGCAAAACAAATTCCCCCAAGTGCAAATACGTTTATTACAGCAATTCCAAAGGCCAAAACATGTATAACTTCAACGCCGTTATAATTATTTTATACCTTAAGTTTAACAGCTCGAAGTAGGTGAATTGCGTCCCAGGAGGTGTAGTCAGGCTGGATGGACAGGAAATCAATGTATGTAAAGGAGTAGAACTACGATTCCCATATTTCTAAATAACTGTTAATTAGCATTGAAAACTCGCCAGATACTTTATTTACAAGAGAAAATCATGTCTAAGATTACGTTTTTAATTTCTAGAATTCTAAAATTTTCCCTAGCAGAGCTACATAATTTTAGGACATTGATTCAAGAAAAACTGCTCTTTCAGAAAGTTAAGTAATAATAATAACATTTTTTACCACCAAATAGTAAAACAAAGGATTGATTTCAAAATGTCGAAATGAATTATAAATAATTCCGGATTTTTCCTGAAAAAAAGTGTAGGAAATGAAAAGTACGTTTCAAAAAAAACGTTTAAGAAAATTCAGGAAAATGATTGAATGAATACGTTTATTTGTAAATTTTGTGAGCTAAAATCCCCACGAAACGTGGTACCCCCAATTTGAAGTGCGAAAAACACTGGTAGGATTTTACTGAAAGGGGATTTCAATTGTTTAAAAGAATGTGATTTAATTATTTTTCAAAAGCACCCTAAATTTTCATGCATCATTTCATATTAAACGCGGCTTTGTCTTTATTTTACGTGTAATAAGTTTTAACCAACAGTAAGAAATTCCTCTATCATGAGTGCTTAACAATGGAAGTTAATTTTTTAAGCGGCGTTGAGTCACCACACAAGGAATTTCTTGTCCTAGCTCTACGCAATGGGCCTAATAGCGCATAAATTTTTTAGACATTTCTAGATTTCAAAATACCTATTTTTTCCGTAAAAATGAATAAGCTTAATGGAAATTTTGATTGAAAATTTAAAACATTACCACTTCACTGCAATGAAAACGGGGTTCAAATATTAGAGCAGAGCAAAATTTAAGGGTGACAAAAAATCCGTTCCCCATAAAATCAAATTATAAAAAACCAGCATTTTCAAATTTTGTGTAGATTCTAACCCTAATTTGAAACGGAAAAATAAATAAACTATTTAAAGAAATTATTTAAATAAATAATTTGGGTTACTCATTTTGAACTCGCTTATTAACCGATTAAAAATGTGGGCACAAACTGCAAGAACTGAAAATGGATTCAACAATGAATTTTTTTTCAACTGCAATGGTGGCAGAATGACTTAACAGAATGTTTTAATTTTAAGTGCGGAAAATATTGGTCAAAAATAAGTCTCCATCAAGTGCAAATACGATTGAACAATTCGAATGGGCAAAATGTGTATGACTTTAACGCCGTTGTAATTATTTTATAACAATAACCAAACTCATGGAAAAGTAAAACAAAGTTCTAAGGTGAGTGTAGTTGTGACGGAAAAATAGTGATGGACGACAATGGCTTCTTGATTGAGCAAAACTTATCCAGTTTGATTTATATTGAAGCCGTTATTAAAAACTCGCCTGAATTAAATAAATTCTATTTAAAATTAAAAAAAAAAACTGAGCAAATCTCAAATTAAACAATTTTTTAAAAATATTTTCTAAATTATTGCAAAATTTACACATGTGTAATGCTTATTTTAACTTTAGAGCCTTTTGTTCTACTCTCAAGAATCACCTGAGCCAAGTTTATGTTTGCTCCAAACATTACTGGTTCGCATTTCCATGGAGTTCCATGAAGAAAAATTTGATCAGTTCAACGCCAGTTGAAATTTATCGAAAATACCCATTCAATTTAATTGTTTTGGTGGGTTGATGTGTACAGCTGTGCAGATTGAGGAAAAATGTATAGAGTCAAGTGCGATTGACATTTTTGTGAATAAATTCATTTTAAAGCTTACAATGGATTCAACGTTGAATTTTGCTCCAATCCTTGTCCATACACAGCACGTCCTCACGATAAAAAATTGCTTTCGCATCAGAAAATTATCAAAATATCTGAGGGACACATTCAGCCAAATTTAGTTTAAAATGTAGAAACGGCGTTGAGTCAACACAAGTTTTACAAATTAAAATTTATTGTTCTGACCGATGCAGTGGATCAAGTGAGAAATTATTGAAGGTCTATGGATCTAAAAATTTATTTTTCACACTAAATTGAATGAGAAAAAAACAATAGTTGTTGAACAGTTTGGGACTTGTAATTTCTATTTTATTCCTTAATTTCTTCTAATTTTTAATTATTGCAGCGTTTAATAGTGAAAGGACGCCTTGCATTGGCTAGAAGCTTGAATAAACAAATTTCGGGAAAATAAATAGCAGACAAAACTGACATAAAGCCGGATTCAATTTTTTTTAATTTCATTCAAATTACAAAATATTTTGCTTTTAGGGACTAAAGTTTTAGTAAATAATTATTGCTTAAATCTCTATTAATTTTCTCCGTCAGCTTATGTAAATTTATATCAAGGACGATAGAAATTATAGGAATAATCATATTGGCCTAATTGAGCCAATATAAAATACATCACTCAGAAAGCTTTCTAATTTAAGTGCCTTCTAGCATTAATATGGCATTTCGGCCCGTAATACCAAGACGGGATATTACATCATTTCAAAGATATTTGATGTTATAAATTTCCCGAGACAATATCAATCAACTAAACAGGTTTAGTTTGCAATTGTTATTATGCTTGATTTGAAAATTTCGTTATTTATTTCGTTATTACAGTTTGGGAAATAAATTAGCAGGAACAAAGAAATGATGTCCTTCTGCTAAAAAACAAAAATGCAATTTTCAGGAAATAAACGAGCATGAAGTTGGAAAGTTTGACACCGAGTAAAATATCTCTCCTCAAATTTCCCCCCATATAGCTGAGATATAGAGCGATCAGGTGACGAAAACTTATTCATAGGTACGTATTCACGTTACCTCACTAACACTAAGTTCGGCACTAAACTCACCACTTTTTGAGGGTTAGTTCTGTTTCGAATTCATCTTTGACCCTCTCACTCAACTTTCGATGAGGTCACTCAAATTAGTGAGTGATGATTCTAGTCACAGATTTGGTGACTAGATTCTCCACTCACTCATATAAAACTTTGAGTTAAAACTCAACGAGTCCCCTAAAGAGCATAATGTGTTTATTGCACATATTTTAGAGTGGTACTTTTAGTGAGTGAAGCCTTGAATACCAGGGAGACTCACACCCTCACTCATGCCTCAACGCTCACTCATGTGAATGCTAGTGGTAGTGTGTGGCATGAATATGGCCCATAAAACAATTCAGTTGCGATTCTTCAAATTAATCAAGTAGCGTGAAAAACTTACATTTAATGCACAAGTGTGATTTAAGACATTCTAAAGATTTCAAAATATAATTCACTTAAATCGGTTAAAACATTTAGTCTCATTGGCTCAAAATCTTTGTTACAAACGATCTAAATAATATTCTTCATATTGAGCGGTTCCAGGGAAACATTCAAACTGCAAGCTTTAAGGGATGGAATTTTTTGGCCCCGGCCAAGTTATTCTTTAATTTTAGCCATAACTTCTTTTTTGTAGATTTTTCGAGCAGAGTGCACACATCGAATGGGAGCAAATTTTTTTAAAATAGCCGGTTACATTTTTTTTACACAAAGTATTAGTGAATTTTTATTTTTTAAAAGCACCCAAAATTTCCCCCCGGCTCCAACTTTTAAATTAGGCTGGTTGTAAATTGGGTAATGTTTGAAGAGAATTTTTTAGCGCGTTGAAGTTTACAAATGCAAAACATTCATTCAATGTTGAAGTGTGCTACAATGCATGTCTTTACAAAAAGGCTCCAGCGCGAAAAATTGAACAAATATAAGCTTTGGGTAAAAAATTCAAAAGTTTAAGCGGCGCTGAGGTAAGTAATTTTTTTTAAATTTAAATTTCTGGTATCTGACCAATGCAATGGAACAAATATGAAACTACTTAAGGGTATGTCCATCTTAAAAATAATCTCCATGTTAAAAGAGAGGAGTCATTTTTTGTTAACAATTTACAACACAATCTCTTTCTTTGTTTCTCATAACTTTACGTCTTGATGTTAGGCTAACGAGTCAAATCGGGGTAATTTTGACGACCTCCAGGGGTCAAAGGATTGGTCGAATGAATTTTTGGTCCATTTCAACCATTCTCATGGTATTCTGTGGATACAGATTCCGCCATCATGAATGTCCAGAAATTAAAATTTTGACCCGTGACCCCGGGTTAACTGGATACTTTTTAATTTTTGTCCCAATGAAAAACTGTAAGGAGAAAAAAAATGTCCAAGTCGGTAAGAATTATTTGGAAAACATTTATTTCTAAAATATTTATTTCACAAAGTTATTATTTTCATTATATTTTCTTGTACTGCCTTATTGTTGATACAACCTGTGACATTTTTGTATATATTGTACTTGGTGCGACATGCAAGGTCATAAATGAATAAGCAGCGTTGGAGTTTTACAGATTTAACTTTTATTTATAAAACTTTTTTCTCCATTCAGAATCATTTGTTTTGAATGAAATGGTTGTAGGAGTGGAACGAGTGAGGATTTTTAGCTCATCTGCCTGAATATCACGCAATGGCATAAGCAGTCATTCAGGGGTGTCGGAACCTATTTTCATCTGGGGGGTACAACTTTTGGACTTTCGTTAAAATTTGTATTGCTTTGTAGCAACGTCTACTAATGTGTGAAAGGAATGAGCGAGAAACGGAAGGAA
>JAQFXU010001841.1:0-25062 GCA_034693705.1 Spatulosminthurus flaviceps | reverse complement strand
CAAAATGATTGTACGAATGTAATAAGTACGTCATAGGGCATCTTTTGGCACCCTTAAACATTATCATTCACAACATCGAATTTTGTACCTACCTGCTTTGGCAAATACCTAACCCAAAAAAATTTATTCGATTTCGTTCAAAATATTTCTGAACATTACTACTTAGGGTCATAGCTGGGCTAAGTTGTTGGTTGAAATCGGTTCGCGCGTTCGTTACCAAAAAATCAAAACGAATATTTATTTTTACCTGAAAAATGTTTTTTTGGGTAAATGTTTTTTAAATGAAAATTAATTTATTGGTTTGCACAATAGGATAAAATACAAATTTAGACCTATTTTTACAATCAATATTTTTTAAAATGTGATGTTCTAGATCCAAGTTTTATCAAAACTTTACCATTTAATTACTCAAAAACTAAGGCCCGTACAGAAATAAGGTAGGGACCATTGTAAAGTTCCGAGGGAACCACACAGTTTTTCGTGCATAATTGGCTGTAATTTCTTATGAATACGCAATGATGTAGGCAATTCTTGACCAGCTAAAAAAATCTCCATAATTTTCTGTATCATTCCCGATTTTTTTCATACTCCTACATGCACACATTTTTCAATCTCCACCTCCAGGAAAGAGTGTTCCATTTAACTACATTTAGTGTAAATTCACTTTAGGCCGGTGTGTAGCCCCCAATGTAAAGATAGGGAGTGAAAATTTTTGCTAAGTCATGAAGTTATGATGCACAACAAAAAATATTTTCACCATATTTAGGGGCGCACTTCAAATTTTGTCAAAAAAGAAGTGTACAAGTAGAGAGAAAATAACCTAATGTGTCCTGTTTGACAACATTTTTAATTTTTTTGGTGAGATATTTAAATACAACAATCTTATGTACTAACGCGGCGGACAGAGAGATGGCTGTAGCTGACGCCGCCCTAGGCGAAAGTCTTAAATTATCACGAAGCAATGATTTTTAAGGGAAATGTAGATATAAAGTTTTGGCAAAGTAGGATGCTTGAATATTGTTGTGAATATATTTAAACGGTTTACATTTTGGGTAGCTGTAATTGTTGGATATTAACAATGTTGTAGGTATGATAAAAGCCGTGTGAGGGAAGTTGGAGGAGATAGGGCGTGTGCGGAGTGGCTTCTTCGGAATGGAGCTGCTATTAAATATGAAAATAGCCAGGATTGGGTGAAAGATTATAATATCCTGCCTCCAATTAATGTACGACCGAAGATAGTGGAAGTGGATGCGTCGGATTCTAGTATTTCTCATGCTGGTGGAGGCTTCAAGCATTTTGGTAATACAAGACTTTCTGTGCTACGAATGGGTACCATGTCCCATAATTTGGGAACTGTTTTTTTTCTTGTGTATTTTTTAGAACACACCAAGCATATACGCCGTCTGAAGTTACACAAATGCAACTATATGTTTGACGATGCGCTTTATCATTTACCAGTTTTGTCATTTTCTTTGAAGGATCTTGAAATATCAAGCTGTCCTAACGTAACGGATGATGGAATTTTGGCCTTGTCAAATATGCTGTGGGTTTTTTTTTCAAAAACTTGAAGTGTGTGGTACAAAAATAATAATTTAGTCACATTTGTTGGACAATATTTGTGTTTCTTTCTTGCAGGGACTTGGAAAAATTATATATGTACGATCTTCTGGGTGTTAAGGACAGGAAGAAGTGTTTGGAAGTGCTTGGGAATTATTTGCAGAAATGCCAGATAAATTTTCCATGGGCACAGGAAAGTGAGATACCTAAGTCGACGAAACCTTCGGCAAAAGAGTAATGGATTTTTATCTCACCAAAATATTCTTCCGGTTGTAACGAAAAGCCGGTTTTTAAACGGCGCAGTACCTTTGATGGTAACCCTATTAAACAGGATATAGCTGTTTTATTTCTGCTTATGCATTATGTACTTGAATCGTGGTGATACTTTATCTTATTGATGTATCTCGGGAATCGAAAAATTGGAAAAATACACATCTAAACTTACCGCAATAAATTAGTTTCATTGTAAATGAATGATTTTTCTGTTTGTAAATCTATTTATTTTTCGGTGTTTGATTCTCGGAGTGCATTTGTCATGTATATTTACCATACTTTTAGCATCAGTAGTATCACAATTGGAAAGTAAAATGGCATGTTAGCTCGCAGCAATACTTTTTTTGAATATTTCTATTCAATTGAAGTATTTGTTTTCGCGTAATTCTTCACTGGATAATGGTCCGAATACTTTGCCACATGCTCCTCCATTTCTTTCATTTGATCTTTCAAAGCCGGAGTCATTTTTTCGTATACATCAGTAAACATTAATCTCCAGTCCGGCTTTAATTTTTTCTCTGCTCCAGCAAATGCTTCCAAAATCTACACAGTTAAAATCACAATCCAAATCTAATGAATTCCTCAATTTTTATATTTACCTCTGTAAAGCGGGTGAGTTATACCTTCGTTCTAGATTCTTTCTTCCACTCTTCTTCCTTCGCTGTATCCCACCAACCACGGGAGCTTATATAATTTCTAAACCGTGAAATAGGATGATCCGTGGTATCCCAGGAGCGAACTTCATCCGTAGATCGATAAGCACTGCTGTCATCCGATGTACTATGATGACCAACTCTATAGGTCATAGCCTCTATCAGCACAGGTCGATTTTCTCTCAAAGCAAACTCACGAGCGGCTTTCATCCCATTGTAAACGGCAAGAACATCATTTCCATCTACTCTAAGTGTTGAAATTCCAAAAGCTGGACCTCTTCCAGCAATACCATCTCCCCGGTACTGCTCATTTGTTGGCGTTGAAATTGCATAGCCGTTATTGCGACTAATTTTGCAAATCCCAAACTTTTAAATTACTCCTGAAAAATTTCCGTATCCAAATGGTAAAAATTTGTCTGCATTGACTCTCACCAGAAAAAAATAATTGGACATTCTAGTGTCGCGGAGAAATTAAAAGCTGCGTGGGCATCTCCTTCACTTGCTGCCCCTTCTCCAAAATAGCATGCCACAACCTTGCCATTTTTAGCCCTCTTAAATGCATACGCAGCACCGACAGCTAAAACATTTCGTGAACCATATTAAATGTGTAGAACAAAACTAAAAACAATCACTACTTGTAATTTGTATTTACCCTGCGGCAGCTGAGTACCCAAAGGAGAGGAAATTGTAACAAAATTAAGTTCCTTCGTTCCATAATGTACTGGCATTTGCCGTCCTTTTCCTAAATCCAACTCATTTCCATAGCACTGGTTCATAAACGAATCTAAAGAAAATCCTCGCCACACTAGAATACCCGCTTCTCTGTATTGTCCGTAAATCAAATCTGTTGAGTCCAGAGCTGCTGCTGATCCAATGTGGGTTCCTTCCTCACCATAATTTGTCATGTAAAATGATATCCTTCCCTGACGCTGAGACTCGTACAAGATTTTATCCATTGTATTCAAAAGCGTCATACTTTTGAACATTTTAACAGCCATTTCTTCTGGTAGCTAAAAATCAAAATAAAATTCCTCCATATTTTTACCTATTTTTAAAACAAATTTTTCTTGTGCAAATTACATTTCATAGAGATAGAAACTTTTAAACCAAAAACCTAACCTGAGGATCCTCAGCAGCTTCTAAAACATGTCCCGTCCGATCCGTGACTCTGTAAACTGGAATCCCACTGTACAATTCCGACCGGATAAATTCCAACTTGTGCGTCCATTCCGCCCGGGATCCAGGAAATTTCGGGCTTTCTTCTTCCATTGAGCACTTTTTCCGTACAAAAGTAAATTATTCGAACGTAAGTTTATTAATTGATTTAAGATCATATTTACTTCCATTAATTGGATCAAATTTATTTTCTTCAATTAAAGCAAGAAATATAAACAGGATTAAAAATTTGCTCACAAGTTTCCGCGTCGTTGAAAAGGAACGACACCCTTTTGTGAACACTTTTGAGTAAGTCAATTGCCCAGAATGCGGTTTGGGAATGCGTGAAAAACATTGTTTTAAAATTAAACAAGCCATTCTAAAAACCAAATCGTGTAAAAATATATAAAAGATGTAGCTACGCGTTTCAGCTTTTAAATATAACAAAAAAGGCAATAACTAATTGCAACATAAATGATTAAAAAACTGGCATTACTTTTATATTAGCAGCAGGCATTTTTTGCTGTGTTGGCCTTATATATGCTGCTAATGCAAGATCCTTGATATTGCGTTAACTTTGCCGCTCCGTCTCAAGGTCATTTGGTGAAAGAAGAGAAAACACCTTGAGGAACGCGTGTGAAGGTGTCATCCTATAAAAACCTGTTCATTTACGTATGTACCAAGATGCAGCGCATGGAAACATGGAAAGTGGTGATAGGTAATAAAGGAGTGTTATGAATGAAATATTTTTTCATCTAATTTTAATTATTCTATTTGGAGTAACACTGTAATCATTAATAATAAAATAATTGATTCGATACAGAAATGTAATTTATTTAAATACAATGTGATTAGATGAATAGATTGAAACTGTTTTAGACAATATGCTGATGCTGACGAACCACAAAAAAGGAAATACATTTTAAAGCTTAAGAATAGACTTGATTCACACTATTATACTCTTTATATCCTCCACTCATATATATTATTTTCACAAAATCCGCTATTTCATACCCCATTCAGAAATTCAGCTTCACAATAATAATATTCCATCGTATATTTACAGTGCTATTATAGTAGGATGATCTTAGTTTGCAAAAACAATCTTTGAGAATTTATTATATTACGCCAACCATTAAACAGGTAAGATATATGAAATCTTGAAATATAATACTGTTTACCACTCAGGCAATTATTTAACTTCCAAAATTATTTAATGAAGTAATCCATTGATTAAAATCTTCCTTCAAAATTGACTTGTGCTTGTTTGGTTATTACATTCTCATTTATTTGAAAATGAAATACCTACATATCCAGTTGGATATGCTTCGTAACTATTCACTTGATGTAAGGTAACACTAACACAATAAAAACCCAGGGCTTTTTACAAACGCTTAATGGTGCTTGTGTGCATGTATTCCCTAGTTTCAATCGTTTACCTTTTTTGTCTCATAATTTTGTAATTTTTTTTAAGTAGACCTAGGTAATAAATTCATAATTTATTATTACCACTTATCATTACTTTATGAATCAGTACCATTACACGTACGATTATATTTGCAAAATGCGATATTCTGCAACCTGCAACAGTATACCAAACTATAAATTTGTTTAGCTAAAATTTATTACTAATCGTACAATTTTATTACAAATTTGACACAAAACCGAACCTAAAATAAATATCTCGAATTATCAAAGACGCAATAATTTATATAGTGATAAATATTAGGGGTGCTAATTTTTACTTTACAGTTTTAATATGTACACCAGATTTTACAAGCAAATCTGAGGTCACAAGTCAAAAGGTACATCAATAATTTGCAGATTTTAAGCAGCAGTACATGAATAATGCACGCATGTAGAACTGCTGCTGCAAAGATTAAATTTAATAATTTCTATTGCACAGTAATAATAATTTTTTCCACTCGCATTGGTAACATTATATTATTACAATCATTTTCACGCTTCAAAGTCATTTAAAAGACATCTCAAAAACTTCTGTTTAATATTTTCTTCGATATATGTAGTCAAAGTTGTTTCAATGATCGGAGGCACTTTCATAAGGAATACAAAATTAGAAAAAATCCTCGGAATAAAAATAATGGTTGATTTAGTTGTAATAATTATTAAATTGTTGAGATAATAATAATACAATGAATTTAAGTTCACATCAGTTGTTTATGATTTTCATTCAGATTTAATTATAATCTTATGGATCAAAATATTATTTAGCACACAGTACAATTTCCCTCTGAACGAATCAAATCAAAAAGAAAAAAATTGAGATCTTAAATAATAATAATAATGAATTACTTTTAACATGAGCAGCTGCTCCTTTGTGTTTCTATCTAAATATATTTATAGAGTTAGAGAAAATCGTCTTGTGAAAATTTTAAGAGCGATATTATTTGTAAATATAGTACGTTACACAACTTAAAATGACGAACTCAACGCTTTTGCATTTTGTTATGGGGCGGACATCGTTGATTAATCGTCAGACTCAATAATAGCAACTAACTTTAGACATAAATCACATTTTCCTAAAAGTCCTAGATATCCAGTAAAAATTGCAATGCATATTATTCTCAAACACGATTTTTAGACTACGGCACGTAGAAGAAATGTTTCTTTGATGATTTCTCAAACTTAGCGCCCTCTATTCATTCACGAAGAGAGGTTTTTGTGGGAGCGTTAGACGAAGCTTTTTTACAAGTGGTTTCTGCATCAATTGGGGAGGATTTTTCATCGTTGGAGCCACTTGGCGTTAAATTCGTTGAATCACCCGTTGAACTTCCTTCGTTAGTTTTATCATTTTCAGACGTTTTCAAACTTTTACTACTACCAGGTAGTCTTGTGCTGCTTGATGCCTCAATGCCACAAGATGTGGATTCTTGTTCAGAGTCTAACTCCTCTGTGATTTCTGAAACACTTATTTTTCCTATCACTTCACTGTCACTATTTGTAGTTACACTGATTGTCACTGTTCTGTTACTACCGGAGGATGACGCTGATGATAAACCATGAACTTCTGCTTCCTTCTCAGGCTTTTGGGAAATTACGAGAGATAAGCTTCTCAGGAGGGAGTCAATTGTCGCCAGAAGAATATTAATTAAATCTTGAGCAATGTAACTTTTCTGGCTGGCAGCTTCTTGACACATTGGATTATTGTGACCCGCATTTCCTCCGGCTTGCTGTGAGGATGATGAATTATTACTACATGGTGAGGATGATGAAGGGCCTGCTATTTCTGTATCTGAGGAGCCTTCCGTGGTACAACTGCCATGACGTGTTCTAGGAGACTCATTGCTACTGGTACTTTCTTTGTCACAAGAATCTGTATCAACCTTCCGTTTTTTCGATGGCGCTTCACCTTCAAAAATAAGTGATCACAATTATTAAATGATAGACCCACTTGTAGGTATTGTGCGAAACCAAAAACAACCGTTTGACTGAAAATTTCATATTAAAATTTATAATATCTATGTACATATACCTGAGGATGTTTCAAGTATTTTCCTGGCTGACAAACTTTCTAAGTAGGAATGAAGACCTCGCAGCGATTTGTAAACTTCCCGCATTGAGGGAGCAGGTTCTGGCATCGGTTGTTTTGAACTCCCTTTCCCGGTTATAGTCGGTAGATAAAATAGTTGAAGGGCCTTCAAGTCTCCTAAGATTTTCACTGCAACTAATTCAATTTCCGATATTTTCTTTGTAACCAGGGTACGGAAGTCAGCGAGAATTTGCTTGACTACTTTGACGATTTGTTCTAGCCCAGCAATTTGATCATAGACCTAAGAAATGTTACAAAAAATCCGTTTAAATTCCAGAAAATATGTATGTAGTATAAATATATGGACACTAAAATAAACTCTCAAAATGTAAATCATCATGAAAAAATCGATTTTATACCTTTGACATCAGTGATGCTAAGAAGTTAAAGATGACAAGGTTGGCTAAGCATGCTCTCTCATCCACGACAATTAATTCCACGTAGTCAGTGAAGTAGTTGGTGTTGACTAGCATTGTTAAGTACTTTCGATCAAGAGTCTAAGTATAAAAACGTTCATCAACAGCTTTTTTTCACCCGATCAAATTACATACAGAAAGCAAATAATTAAAAAGTAGCAGTAATACTAGTAGTAAAAGGGTAGCATTCCAATAAATAACAACACGAGTAATCAGTAATTACCGGCGTATTAAAAACTTCCAACCAGAGTTTCGGGAAATGAATGAAGTGTAACGGAGCAGCTTCATACCCAACCATTGCACTCAAAGTTATTAATTCTTGATTAACACAGTCTTTCATAAAAGCTACTCGACACATCAAATCAACAAACACATGGTACTGGCTGTAGAATTCGTGCAATTGACGATCATATTCTTCGTCGTTACCCTGGAACGCAAAATAATATCCCTAGGTTAAAAATAAATCAGTCTTATTCGAATACCTGAAAAGCTGCTGAAATATTTAAAATAATTCAATTAGAATATTTTGAAAATGTACCCGGTTCTCATTCACCTTTGCGATTTCATGACCAATGTGCGGAAAAGCCATTTGAAGCATTGGTCTAGGAGGTCTTACAGCTGGTTTGATTGTCACACCTCCATGGTTGGATCGCTTCGGGAAATATGGTCCCATAGTTGTTCCCATGCCAGATGTGTGTGCATCCTGACAGGCTGAGTGGCAGTGAACCATGAGGGGCACCAAGGTTCTCAAGCAATCCAGTGGCATTATGTACAAAAATTCGATTAATGTTTCTAGATTACGAACCAAAATATAATTAAGCATTTCACCCAGTTCAAAAATAACAACAATAATTGAGTATAGCCTCTTTTGGTTAAGAGATATGCAAGAAAAAAGGTTCTGAAAATCACCTATAGCGTTATTTCGGAGGTCAGCACAGTTATATGTATTTAAAAGCGTGGCGAGTTTTCGTAATACTTCTGGCCATTCCTTCGAGCTGGAAATAAAGCGAGTAATCTGGATTTCCCCGGGGTTGTAAACTTGCATTCCATTTGCAAACTCCCTGGGTCGAAAACTTCGGAGAATTTCAGTCAAGATAGTCAAAAGCTCCACAATTTCACCAGTAACATGACAAGCTGTAGCTTCATGATGCATGGTATGAAGAATGTGTAACGCCTTAAATTAAAAATATTAAATTACCAATAAAATAGTAAAATACTCCAACAAGTTTCTGTTAGTTTACATTATAAATCAATTCATATGTACCTCAAACATCAAATTCAATCCATTGTTACAGACTACGAACACCCTATCATCGAATGTCTCAATAAGAATCCTAAAGGCTGAAATTAATGTTGACCAGTTCGATCGACCATCCAATATCTATTGAAATCAATAGGGCAAATTAATCGTATTTAGTATTTACGAATGCTTCCGAAATTCCCGAAAATAAATTTATTAAAAAAAACCTGAAGATATAATTGCAAAGTACTCCTTTTGAACATGGCTATTTCTTGCAGCTCTTGTTCAGACGTTTCTGCTGTTTTAGAAACGAATATCTGCATCATTTTGAATAGTTCATCCACCGCCTACAAATCAAAAACTTTCTCGTTTACTAATCTCCAACCACTTATACTTGGTGGGCATGAGTAAATTGCTCAAAAAAACGTTATAAATTTTATTTCGCAATAATTTCTTACTGCCGGATATTGCGTTGGGTAAGGACTAATATTTTTGAAGGCCCAAGTTATATTTTGATGCCGAGCTAATTGCACTGCAAAACTTCTTGACGTTTGACAACACATGCGAAGTATTGCGTAATAGGCGGGAAGCATTGAACGGTTGAACATTACGACCTCTTGATCTTCATGATCCGCCCTGAGAACAAGGAAACAAGTAAGATTTTTAATTTGCGTTAAATTTTGATTTCGTATTCGCAGTTTCAACGGATAAAATCAACTAAATACTCACAATATGTAGTTGAACCCAATTTGCTTAACAACGAGAGGGTTATGAACAATCTTGTGGATATTTTCAACACAATCCACGCAAACATGATGCCAAAATGATAAAAGCGCTTGCTTGTTATGATGGCATGGAATGCCTGGCTCGGATAATTTTGGATGGAATAACTGCCATAAGTCAAGAAAATACTGTCCAAACTGCAAAATAAATGAAATTTCTTTAATGCCGCATAAAACAATTACTATACCCAGAAACCAATAAATCAAAAGCTACGAGCTCACCATCAATTTTTCCTGCTTTGACACAGTAAAATAAGAAAGCACAGCAAAATATGCTGTCAGTTTAGTTGTTCCATGAATCACATCTGTGTAATGCCTGGCGGGTTTCAGCAATCCTAGCAGTCTAATGTATATCTAAAACATCACCATGAAATTCACTTAGTCAGGAGTGGCACTATCTTCAACAAGGATAGAAAGCTATGTTTATGTATATTTATTGTATGTCATATTTAATATTTATTATATTAATTGTTACATCGTGAAGGATGTTTTGAGATTCAGCTGACAGAGCAATGAGCTCCCTACAGTGCCCTCCATACATCTTGGTAGTTCGGTAGCCTTGACGAAAATGATGATTGGGGACGAGAGAGACCAAAAGGGAAGCGGCAGCTAAAATTATTATAATAAACAAATAATAATAAAATAAACAGATGAAAGCATGATTTCCATACCGCGAACCCATCAATTACATAAAACAGCGATCTTCTATATCACACCCAGAACTTACCGTTACGAACGCGCTGATTAACATGAGCAATGAGAAAATGCTCAACCCAAGTATCCATTGAGTTCAAGCACCAACCGTGAACAATTTTATTTCTTGGGACCTGTGCAAAATTAATACTTCCCTCAGATTTTTGTTTGTAGAACTAATTATTAAAATTACAATTATAATTACCTGTGCTCCCAGCCATTCTAACGTTGGGTAAGGACAAATATCTGCTACATCTAATACCCGAGATAGTATTAATTCCGTGAATGATGGCATACCCGGAGGTACTGCGACTAACTCCGCGAGTAAATTCAACACCTTGAAGAAAGGGTGACAAACCTACAGGACGACAATGTTTTAATTAACTTAATCGAAAGTGATGACGATCAAGAGAATTTATAATATTGGCATCTGAATAGTAAAAGAATTATCAAGTGAAACAGGCAAACGACATAAAAGCTATATTATCGACATGATTAGATAAATATCCAATATTAGATTTTCGAACTTACATCTGGGTGCTTCTGTATGGCCTGAAATATGGCTATTACAATGCTTTCAGCTAATTTGTCGTTCCATCTACACATTGAAAAAATTAAGTTCCTGGTGCTCGTGAAATTGATCCCATCCCTAATTTGCTGAAGAATAAATGGGAAGTTCTAGGAAATTTAGAAAAACACCGATATGTACTAAATTTCGATTTTCAAGAGAAATAGAGCCAACTGATGGACTTTAAGACTTACCTTCCCTCCACCAGTTAGGGCATTCCAGTCATTGGTAGAAAGCCTGAGTGCATTGGTTTCATCCCTGGATTTTTCGACAAGTGTCGCAACTAAAGCTATCATTTTCTCTAATGATGCCACTTTACTCTTTTCCGCAGGGATTGTCACGATTTCTTCTTCTTCCTCCTCCTCATCACTACCATGATCGGCCTGCCATAAAGCAAAGAATTTGTGGTAACAAAAATTCTAAAACTATTCAGAAAAGAAGTTTTTTCCTCTGTTCCGAAAGACACACACAGTATTATCGGCATGCAGTCCAAAAATTTAACATACCTGATCTTCCTTCTTATTTCCTAAGTAAAAGTCAACCATAGCTGAAATAGCTTGCATATTGATCAGAAACAGGCACTCATCATCTCCCATTTTGCTGAAGTCATGTAAAAATGTGAAGTATTCAGTCAAGTGCTTCAGGTGAGACTTTGCACCATGTTCCAGCTGAAATTACAAAATAAATTATTAGCCCCAACATCAATAAAACAAATCACATAATAAGGAATCTCCATCTAAAGTTACATACCAGAGATAGTAAACGCTTAATGAATCGGGTCACGCATGAGAATGAACCAAATTCATCCATATTTATATCATTCGGATGATCACCAACTTGTCCATCAGGGAACTTCAGGTACAACTGGCAGTGCCGTGGCCTGAAAATAAATATGCATGTTTATGATTTTCGTATACTGCTGAAAAAATATTTTCGTCCACTTAAATCATATTCGCATTTTTGCCATGACTGAATATCTTGCCTCAATTGATTTATCACATGAATACACAGCCGTTGAAACATTTGCCGAACCATTTGATTAGGGCATTTTAATAGAATCTGTACAGGCCACCAATCAGTCTCAGCCATGTGATCCAAAAGCCACGCAGCAGCGGTGACAGAGCCGGAAAGTTGCTTCGTTAGCAATTCAACCCACTGAACCATTGTGGGCTTCTCTTTCGCATGGATGAATGTCTCAAGGAAAAATGTTACAGAGAGTTTAGCTGCCATTAGACTAACATCTTCTTGACTCATAAGCGATTGCGGTATAGCACCACAAGATTGCCACATAAACCTAATAACGAAATTCCATCTATTATTTGTTGGTCTACTTCCAACCAGCACGTGCAAGTATCAATATAAAATGAACATACGTGAAGTATGTGTGTTCGAAAATATTCTTGTCCCGCAAAAAGTGCATATTATCTTGCCAGATCCAATCCTCTAATTCTTTGTTCAGCTCTACCGTCAATGGTACTACAACTTGGGTATGGTGTTGTTTTTGGGAAGATCCACCAGGAAGTGAAGGTACTAGTGATCCTTCTCCTACTGCAAGCTGAGAGGTCAGTTGTGTGCATCTTTCGTAGAACAACATGTAAGCACTGTTCGTTTTTTCGAAACTGAAGTCCATGAATTTATCAGTCACTGAATCATAAGTCTTGGTCTGCAATTAGAACATACATTAAATTAAATCAATTCTTATATTCCAATGGAAAAAAGCAGTCAAGATTAACACATTCAAATCTTAATCCCCATATTTTACTTACGCTCATTTCTCCTCCGAAACATTCGGCAGCAATTTGATTGGGATCAAAAGGTTTAACTTCAGCATCATTAAAAAGATACCATTTATCTTTGTTTGGGGACACACGATCTCGAATGAAAGAATAATAATGACCACCATCAGCCGTCCCGGTATGAACGGTGACACCAATTAAATCATACTCATAACACTCTTCATCTTCGGCATCTTGATCCTGATTTCCTACGTGGTTATCATCCTCATCCTCATCTTTCTTACTGATTGGCTTCTTCATTTTCTCCTCCAGGTACTGTTGCGGCATAAGTGTTTTCTCTGTGTAGCCGGTCATGTCCAGATGAAGGGGAAAGGAAAAATGTGTGTTGACTTTTTCCTTCATCATTGTGATCATGTTAAAAGTGTAGCGCATAGTATTAAAACATAAAATCCGAGGCAGTTTCTTGAAACACGCTCTGAAAAATAATTAGAACAAATAGGAATTCGTCAAATCAGTCAATTTTATCTACAACAACTTACAAATATGGAACTGCTAGTTAAACATCACGTAATAGGGTAGGTAAAAAGCAAAACTACAAAAAACGTCAAGTTTACCTTTTCTCCGCCCGAACTTTCTTCCCACACTGGGAGCACGTGTACATATTATCTCCTTCCAACGTATCTTTGACTGTTACTTCGTCCAGAGATTCAAATAAATTACGCATGTCTGCAACCTGACAACGCACTGTATAAAATTCCTCTAAAGTTCGACTGACGTGGGGACAATCCTACAGTAGTAAAAATATTTATAGCATTAAAAGCGACAGAAGACAAAACAATGATTTTCATAAAACTTTAGAACAGGTAGAACATACCAATGACACAACGTTGTTACTAGTGACACCACAAAATAACGTCTTCACTAATTTCTTTAATTCGGGAGTCATCTCTTCTACCTTAGAAACTAAATCAATGAAAAATTCCGCCATATCTTTTTGCTCCCCTGTATTCAACGGCTGATGATCCATTTGGTAAACTTTACAAAAGCTTCGTGGGTTATAAGCTTTTCTTTCACTTTCCTGTTGAGTGTATAAATTCATCAACATAAGACTTCAGAAGTATAGAAGAAAGAATGGTTTCGAAATTCCTTCTACATAAATAAATACATAACTAGAAGCGTAAATTAAAATTAACAATGGTTTCAGTGGACTCCATATTTTGAACAAATAATTATATTTATTCGAATTCAAGAGCAAGCTTTCGGACCTCTACCGTTCGTAAGAAAAAAATAGAAGCGTAAAGGTTAAGAGTTAAGACGTACCATCAAGTAAGCAAACATTCTTTGGAGTTCTCTTAAGGTTTGCTCGTGCTTCACTTCCGACTTAAAATTTGCGCTTAAAATCGAAGCTCGAGCTTGAGGCATCATGTATAGGTGCTGCATACAAGATGCCATATAACATGTTGCACCCAAGTTGGTCAGGCCAACATAGCCACAAGATGATCTTCCATCATCGTGCGGCCAGTAATCCCAAGGATAAGGAGCATGTGCATCTAAATATAGTGGGAATAAATATAATGTAAAACCAAAATCAATGCTAAAACCCAAGTATCTATTTTAGACTAGAAACTAGAGGTTATGGATTATTTGATTATTGTACTTGGTTGATGCTGATCCATCAGAAGATTTTGTAACAGGTAATAATTTTGAACGGCGGATCGACACATTTCGTTGAGTAGATCAAAAGCAGCTTGTCTGCAGGCTTGTGATTTGCATTTGGGTAGATACCGCTTTGAAGGTGAAGGAAGCGCGAACAGGCATTCGAACATCTGTGAATACAAGTATTAAACATTGCTTTAGTCCGCAACTCCTATTTTAATTATTATACTACGATGAGCATTAGATTTTTCACCGATATGTTAGTACCTGTTTCAAGAAATGCTGACCATCTTTACTAGCTTTGAATGGCGGATTATGCTTAAGGACAACGGTGATAGTATTTAATAATCCCACAAGTCCATCATCCGTTACTGTATTGTGGCGAGTCTCCAAATATTCGCGGTTCAGAATATGCTTACTTAAAGTGTGAGCTAAACCATCCAGGTCAATGGCACAGTTATCAGGATCGTCTACACTATCTGGTAATTTATTAGAACATAACATAAACGACACATTCTAATATCTTTCACAGCAACACCGGAAAGATGAACACATAAAATTAGAAAATACAAAACCACCTCGAATGAAGTCTTCATCTAAACAATCCAATAGTCTTCCCAAAAGCCAGAAGTAATCTCTGCAAGCAGGTCCATACGGCTCTTTGCCTTCTTCGAACGTGTGCACAGGTAGCTGCATTGAATCAAAAAAGGGAGCCTTCACAATTTCGTGTAATAGAAGTTCTGTTCTAAGGTAATGAAATATTAGTTTTGTAGAAATGATACCTACCTCACAACGTTGTTGAGGTTTAATAGCTAATGAGGCAGACAAACATTTTAATAAATGGCTGATGAGTTCTGGTGCATAAGATACCCCAGTTTTACCAGTGGAAGATACACCTAAACAAAGCCTATATAATCCCGTGCAAACTTCGCGTCTTACAGAAGGTTCAGGATCCTCTAAAACAAGACGCCGTAACCATTGAGGAAAATCCTTTTGGGCATATAAAGCAGGTCGGACTTCCTCACAGGAAAATGCCCAACACACGAGCAAAGCCATGGCGTAATGAAC
Organism: Spatulosminthurus flaviceps; assembly: GCA_034693705.1. Lineage (NCBI taxonomy): Eukaryota > Metazoa > Arthropoda > Collembola > Symphypleona > Sminthuridae > Spatulosminthurus > Spatulosminthurus flaviceps. The sequence continues at coordinate 9,715 of JAQFXU010001841.1, read as the reverse complement.
AACCTTCAAGACAAAAAATAAAATGAACACATTCATAAAGTTTACTTTCATCACGTAGTATTGGAAATTAGGAAAGTCGGAACTCCAGTATTCACCTGTGCTCTTCCCCAAAAACCAGTCTTATAATGATTTGGATCTCTTGGCAATGAACACGCTTGTAAAATATTAGTGAGTCTTGTCATAACAAGCTCTACATTCATCATAGACATAACTTTCTCATTAAGTCTTGGAATGAGGGTCTTTTCTGAAGATGTTTTTCTTCTCTTTGCACGCTTTCGTGGGACGTCATTGACATCGTATAGCTGTTCATTTAGACAATCAGTATCTTCACTCATGACACCCAGGTAACATAAAATTTTTAGTAAAGATGCTAAACAATCTTGCTTCCATTCACTCCAATCACCCCCTTCTACCGATTCTAGAACTCCTACAAAGAATTAAAAACATTGTAAGTCTCACCACAACATTAAACATATTTTAATAACTTCAATAAATTCTAAATCTTCGTATTATTCTCTTACCCGACGCAAAAATGTCGAAAAGGTGTCTTAAGCCTCCAGAGTCAGTGAAGTTTTGTCTCCAAGCATTGGGTTCAAAAGTGACATCATGTGAGTCTCTATTTTTCACTGAATTAATTTTCACCAATGCTTCAACTATGTATAAAGAGTACATCAGTTTCTGCGGAGATGCTGGATTAAGCAAGGTATCGAATGAGTTTCCCTCATTTCCTAACTGCATCGTTATGAAACCTTCATGAATGGCTGGATTTGTTGGTAACAGCATGAGGATGTCCCAAACTCGACGGGACATGACTTGGGCTTTAGTGTGTGGAACGGAGCTCTGGAAAATTGAAATATTAAAATCTGTTTTTAATGTTGAAAGCTCGAAAGAACAAATTAATTTTTATTCCACTTACACCCAGTCGATCCTGAATTTTGATTGAAGATAAAGACTGCATAAGCGAAAAAAGTTGTTCGAAATACTGAGTTTGTAACAGTAAAGTCACAGGCAGCTTATCTCTTGGTGGAGGTGGTAAAGACGAGGAGTATTCCATCGCATCCTTTTTCTTCTGGGGTCGGGAGGCTCCCATTGATACATAAACCAACTAGTTCAAATAAAAACATGAGATCAAAATATGGCTAGCCTAGGGGTTTCTGGTCCAAACAAAATAGAAAATATTATCTAATCTAATGATTACAAATCTTACCTGTAAATCTTTTACGGGAACTTCACTCAAAAATTTCTCATCATACTCAGCAGATAACTCAATACCTTGCGTAATCATCCTGATAGGACCCTCAGTCAATAATGAACCAAGAACTGGAGTGGTGTTTGTTTTTTCAGCGGCCAAATTACCCTATTTACATCGACGGTTTCGTAAATTCACGCGAAATGTAGGTATTTTCGAATTTCGTGCAAATGATGAAATAGATACTAACACAACAAAATCTGACTTTATTTAAAACTACCTGAATAGTTTCCCACCACTTAGCCACCTCCGCTCGTAGATCAGCAACGTAATCTGATGACAACAGCTCCAAAGTGACCTTTTCATGGTAACCGGCAGGTTGGATAACAACTCGAATAGGGACGGCACCTTTTTCTCCAACCAGCTGAGCGTGACTACCTACCCCTCTTCCTTCCAGAAACCACTTTCTCAAATGATAGGCATATCTTCGTCGAAAAGTTTCAAGGTGTGTTTTCAACAGCAGCAGGGCCCGCTGAATCCTCAACAGTGGGGCTTCATCACTGGGAGTGCAATGAGTTAATTCTTCCGTAGCTTCCGCTAAATGACTCATACAACGTTGAACAAATTCTTCTTCTTTTTCCAATTGACGACTTATGTAATACCCATTCAGGTATTGAATAGCAGTCATACTGACGTCTGTTAAACAATTCAAAGGATAAAAACATTAAAAAATCAGATTCATTATTATTGATCTTATTTTTAAAATAGTATATTTTGTTTATACCAGTGCTATTAGCACACAACGCAATCTTCCATAAGTAATCCATCGAGGAAGCAGCTGCTTCCACATCCTTTTCTCCGGAAGTTCTTGCCATGTTGCACAATTGCTGGAATAGTGTCAGAGCATGCATTGTGACAGTCTCTGGAGGTAAGGAGGGAAGTTTCCGATTAAAAATGTGTCGAAACGCCTCTGGTGATAATGCATGTTCATCTCTAAGACGAACTTGCCCGGTGAGCCAGAGAAAGAGATCATCAGAGGATCGACTATCCGTTGCTAAGCACTCCCAAAGCTGGTCAACTTGATCAATTGTAAGCCTAAAAAATAATTACATTTTCAATTCAAAGAAATGAACCATGCGCACAAGTAGTTAAGATTTCAAAAACTTTTACATACCTGAAGTCATCGGGCGAAGCAACGCTCGAAAATACTACGGACAGAAATTCAAGCCTTACTTGAACATTAGCATGGAAGGGGAATGGAGTGATGTTCACCTCCTGATTTCTAAATTCTTTCAAATTTGAAAAAAACTTTGCCATCATATCTCTTTCCCTATCTGCCCACAGCGTAACTTGATGAATATCGTTTGATACTCGGATTTGTTGGAATGAAGTCAAAAGTTTGGGAAGCAGCCGCAACGATATCACAATAGACCTTGTGAAATTATCAAAACAATTTTGAATACATTTGAATTGTTTCAATTATCAATTTGGATGGAATTAAAATACCTTTAAAATAGTAGAAATACCTGTTATTGGATAAATTTTCCAAACAACCTTCAATAAATTTGAAGCGAATTAGTTTATCTGTATTGAAGCAAAGCAAATTGGTAAGTGCTTTTTGAGCTTCTATAGCCAATCCTTCAGACAAAAGCGTCTGGAAAAATATCAGTTTACAAGTTATTTATACTGACATCAAAACAGAATCTCGCATAAATTTTTAAACGGTACGAAATTGAAACATACGATCTTATCATCTTGTATCAAGTCCCAAAGAAGTGTTTGTCCAGGTTGACACACACTCTCCAATTGAAAGTTAAATGCTGGAGGAACATGAAATCTTCGACGACGACCGTAAGAGCGCACGGGGCGGGGTCCAAAAACAGGTCCGATATTGCCGATTCGTAGACCCTAGATTTTTATAAATTGTAAGCATTATCCCTTGCTTCCTCGATTGCAGTATTATACAAAGGAAAAAATTAACATAGAAAAGTACTTGATTTCTGGCTGTTAACTCCGCCAACTGAGTCTGAGTCAGCGACTGCATGATTTCATCTTCACATGGGGAATCCTCGCCATCAAAATCAGCCATGTTCTTCTCAGATTTGTTGCTGATGCGGGAAGAGTAGCTTCCATCACTTCCTTCTAATAAGTCAGGAGCTGAAACAAAATCTTGCATAATGGATGACTCAGTCATGTGCACAAGATTACTTAATTCATTTATGACTGCATTTGGCTCCATGGAATCCGCAGCAGGCTCCTGACCACTTGAGTCGACAGATATGTCTACTTTGGATGGTGTAACGCCATCCGATTGTACACTCACATCACATTCTACTTGCGGAATTTCGGTTCCTGTTCCACCTTTACAAGAAGATATTTCCTTAGAGTACAGCGTAAAGGTAATAAGGCGAAATCATTACAAACCTAAATGCATTTACCATCTTTAGTGCCTCCCTGGACTGGGCCTTTACAATTGTTAGTGGTTTTCTTCCGACGAAGTATTTTTCTTTTGGGTTTTTTCGCACCACCTGTAGTATCTTCGTTTCCAGATCTTTCCTCATCTGCATCTGAATCGCTGTGAGTTTCTATGTATCCTCCTGAGCTTAACTGTACATTGTCAGGGTCATCAGATTTACCACTCTCAACACCGCTCAGAGAGTCATCATCAGTTGAATCTGGTGCTACGACCTGGAAGGAAAAGGGATAGTTTTGAACTTTTAACTTCAAAACCAATGATTAATTATTGCACGGGTGCAAATAAGATGACAAACGACAGGTTTTCTAGTACCTGCATCTCATCCTCGGAATGGCTGGCCTCCACGCTTACCGAATTTTCACTAGAACTTGGCTCAACAACACGAGTGCGGGTTCTCCCCCGAAATTTGCCACCCATATTCGCGTTAATTGGGAGAGAATCTAGAGCTGCCGTTGCGTTTGTCCAAATAAATTTAATAAGAGCGGATGCTAGGTACAGACTCTATAAATAAACCAAATTAATTTGCAATTCAGACTTAAGTAAAATCGAGTGAAAGAAATGAAGATGAAAGTAAAAATACACGTACTTGTTCAGTGTGGTCTTTCGGTTCAAGCCTCCTTAGTAAATTATGCAAATGGAGAACTGGACCAGGTTCCATATTACAAATTAACGAAGACAAAATATCATATACTTGTTTCGAGCAATGTTTGAGTTGCGCTGCTTGCCAAATAATATCAATATGCTCGCTCTGGATTTTCCCCTCCATGGCAAGAAAAGTAAGAATAGTATGACTCTGCTTAATTACCTGTGTGAAACAACATTATTTATATTCTAACTTTCGCCTCTATGTGGACATAAACGTCGGCATTTTCTCTAAAAATAATACATTATTAGGCAATTACCTCAACATGCAAGTTAGGACCGAATATATGCTGAATTATTTGATTTTCCAGCAGCCATTTACACAGCTCCTGATCTAGGTTCTCAGTATTTAATATGTGCTCCGAGTTAATGAGTTCGTTGAAGAGATTAATATGATTATTTATTTGATTAACTCCCGCTAGTCTCATAGTCAGGGTTGAGCTGAGAAAATATTTAAACGCTAAATCCAAACCATCCTTATCAAAGTTCATGTGAGCATCTACCGGGTCTTTAACTGCACCCCAGATGTATTCTGCGTAAATCATTAAACTATTAATCACTGCCCAATTTTATTAATTTAGAAAGAAGTAGTTGCCGAAATTTTTAATTTACCTGCCATGTTCCTTGCATGAGCAGATTTAAGTTCCGTATCTACTAATTTGCACATGTAGGACAAAACCGTAGAACGAAAAGGAACAAAATACTTGAGGAGGGACTGAAAATTAAACCATGACTTCAGATTTGTTACAAGGGCCACCAGGAGATTTGCCTGCGATATTGGCAACGTTTCTGGACTATGGCCCGCTATACACATTGTAACGGCTTCCATCCCCCCAAGCTGTGTTTACAAACATTTGTAAATAATTCATCAAACAATTTAATAGGAAAACTTCATGAAACCTTAAAAGCTTTTCCTAAAACCTATAACGAATCTAACAAACACCTCTACCTACCTTACAAAACAGAGCCACATTCCGGAAGAGATACGGCGAAGCTTCTGGCTCATTAATTTCACAGTATTGACTCAAACCCTGGATTTCCTGTGGCGTAACTTCTTCATTTTTAACCTGTAAATGCTGTTTATATGCCACATATGTGGGGAAACTATTGAGGAATACTTTCGAGACAAAATGTATTATTTTATCCTTGTCTTCAATCTCCCACACTGCTTTACTAGACGATACTTCCATGGCTGGTGTAGCAGGATGATTATCACTCTCGCCCTTTGTTCCTTCTTTCTCCTCACCTCCAGACGACATGGATTTCTCTGCATCATTTCGGACGGCTGCTAGTTTATCAGATCTTGGGAAATGCTTTAAGATCTCTATCACCACAATGATAAAAATCTGTATGGCCCAATTGAATCTCTCGAAATTTCTGCTATCACGGAAACAACATGAGCACTGTCGCTGGGTCCATGATTGCATATACAGAAAGATAGTTTCTACTTCTTCTCTACTGATGTTAATATCCGGTAAACTTTGCACCGGCACACGTTTCCCATCATCTGCAATTTAATATCCGAACTTATTACTATGCACCGTACCATGCACTCCCAACTAATCACTCTCACACTGGCAGATTCGAAGCTGGTCTTAAAAACATACTATCCTTATTCCCTCATACACTTCTTTGCATCACACGAAATGGTATTACAAATATTAACAATCCTTGAGCAACTATTTTTCACACATACTTCCGATTAAAAACAAATTAAAACATTCGAATATTTCCAATGCTCCGAAAGTTCGAAATAAGTTTCGTTACCAACTAGTTAATACTACTCACAAAATATTGATGTTATGTTTTAAACAAACAACATCAATACAATTTTCGTTTTGAGTCAGAACAGGCTCGTAAATTAAGCTTCCAGTCCAATTCAGTGGAATCTCAACGAACAAGTAAATACTCCAGCCCAAAACACCTTCCTTGTATTTGTAAATATAAGACTATTTAAACAACACCAGAAAAAAACTAAAATACACGCTCGTAAACCTGACTTTAGAAAAAGCTACGTTAGTTTAGTTAAAACTTACATGACTGCAGCAGTGATGTAAAGTCCATACAACAATCACAGATCTTCCCATTTCCCATGTTTTACTCCTCCGAAGTACCACTATTAACAAAAATCAACATAAAATCAGCAAGGCCATCAATATATGCATAACAGACATTATTACACTGATTTACAATTCTCATTTCTGAAATCCCAACATAAAAAGGATTTCTATTCATATCATGATTTCAAATTCTGTCTACATCAATTTCAACAAAAATGAAATCATCCAATATAGAACTCATCCCTTCCTTCAAATTAAAATAACCCACAAAATTAATGAAAAATAAAATGACTCAAACTTACATCAATTTTTTTTATAAAAATCCACACTTCTACACAAACAGCACAGTTCTTGCCTACATCATTAGGTATAGTACCCAGAGGGTCAGGCCGGGACTGCAGATTGAAATAATATATTGATATTATTAAAATTCACATGTAAAACTCTAAATATTTTTTGACATTTCAAAAAACAATCATTCCATATTTTAAAATTAAATGAACACATTGAACACCTCCGTGTGAGGAGGTTCGGTTGATGCATGCACTGCAATAAGACGAAATGAGACGTATCAATAAAGTCTGTAATAATAAAAGTAGCACCAGCAAATCACATGCAGTTCCGTAAACAGTTTACACTACATTTAAAAATTAATGCAACTCGTCTTTAATCAAACTTCCTCGCAAGTAAAACTAACTGTTAACATTTAAGTGACAAGGAATTTCATGCGGGAAAGTAAAGCCTTGACTGACAAATTAAACTTTTTTTTCAACTTTTCAATAACTATTTCCTATTTCACTGCACTATGTGTATGCACATATACGACTCCATCACTCCATGTGTCCAAGTAGAATGATTTGAGGACTGAATAAGGTTTTTTAAAAATGTAAATCATTAAAATCTCACCGGTGTTTCTTGTCGTGATCAACGCAGAAAGACCCCTTGTTGACAATTAATTGCAATAACCACCGACGAAACTGTAAGTAACACCTTTACAAATATTACTCTTTTGTTGTTTGTTATTATTATTATTTATTATAGAGTCACTCGCAAAATTCAAGACATGTTTGCTGTTTTGTAATTTTATTTTTCTTTCTTACTTTATCACACAACAATAAATATGACTGAGACTATAGACTTTACGAGTACGAAAGTACGAACGAGTAAGTAAAAATGATTTGTGTGTACTTATTTAAGTCTCCCTAATATAGAAACTATTATTATTATATGCACTATACAATAAGTATTAAACTTTTCTCTATCTGCCATTTAGTCTTTTTTACGATGGTTTCGTTGTTTTAGCATGGAGTGTATATTCTCAAACGAAAAGCATATTAGACTGCCCAACGCAGGGGTTGCCAGAGCTGGGCACATACTACACATAATAAGCTATCACCTGAGAACTTCCACGGTGCCAAGGACTCGGACTATGAATAAAAGATCTATTATGCTTACAATTAGTCATTATTTAAAAGAGGTAGTGTAAGTAAACAGACGAAAGAAGTATTTAAAGGGCTGTAGATAGGAATCTTTATAACAGTTCCAAGTCAGAATCATCACATGTCATACTAAATAAGTTAGGTGGACTTACGTATCCCGTAAAGTATTAACTTTTATTTCATTTGACTAAAGAATTTAATTTTAGTATTCATTCAGCTTTTATACGTAATTCTATTCTGACTTGAGTGGTTTTGGAGTAAACGAATTTATGGAATCTCTAAGTTGATAGATTTAGTTATGGTTTTGTCCATGCTTGAAAAATACTGATATAGGTGTTGGACTTACTAAATGCATGGAGTGAAGCTTTATAATTAATAACGATTTGTAGCAAGAATGTTGAAGGATTTTGAAGAAAGTTTGATTAAGTGTTAAATGACGCAGACGATATTGCGCTATATTTTATTTGGTTTCCGTAATTCCTAAATATTCAGTTCGATGTAGAAGAAAATTATTATTAGCGATGATGCATGTAAAGGATTTCTCGATAGTTTTTTTCATTGTTGGATGATTAGGAGTTGGAGTTAGGAAAATTGATGACCTTGGAGAAAAAGTTCTTTTTAGTACGCAAGTTTAAGAAATAATATGTTATCCAGTCGAAAAGAGCTCCAATGGAAAACTTTGACGTATTTGCCCAACGCTGTGGTTAATTCCAGGCACTAAATTTATATGCATACGTATCAACGCTCCGAAGTATATATATATACATATATGGTATGAGTTGAAAAACTCCACATCTTGAACTTTATACAAAACTTTACACAAACGGGATGTTTTTTACCAACACGGCAATGTACTGTATAAGCACATAATAGTCGGGCAGTGTATAGTAAATGCATACACCTCTGCTATATGCTATAGATATTTCGTTTTATCCTCCATGATATGAAGTAAAAAGGCAAAAAGACCCGTGTATATGCACCATACGGTTTTTGCTTAAAGTATTCCCTCATCAACATTTATAAGCCATCTAACACAGGATGCGTCAAGTTCAACCGTACCACTGCACTATTGGACTATTTCCAGTGTTTATCTTTTAGGGCAGAGATGGCAGATATACAAATATTTTCAACACATCAAGTAAGTATATACTCATAAATCTCTAATGAGAAGTAAAAACTTTATTTTCATCTTATTTCTTATTCTATTTTATAGTACATAAGTAAGTACTTATTTACGTTTTAAGTTTGAGTATAGCTACCACATTATGCGTTGCTAGCATTCATGTTTCAATAGTAATAAGTTATAATTTTTCAATAATAATAGACAAAACCAACTTTAGTAGTTTTAACAAAATGTGTGGCTACACCACGTAAAAGGCCACATGTGAAAGCGAAAGGTTTATTAATACCTATCTATGTAATTATATATTTCTTGTTGCCCCTTGTCCCCATCATGGGGGTCCCATGAAAGCTTCAACTTCTGCTTGTTTCAGAATTAATTATCAGGACGTTGTTGCTTTTTAAAATATGTTCCATGTTCAGTTTCAGTATAGTATAGGTTATAGGTTGTATGAATATGAGAGTTAACTTCCATTATGGAAATTCAATTCGGAGGTTGGTACAGGAGAGAGCGCTGCAGATTAACTTTTTTTTAAGATTAAAGATTTTATATAAAACAAGAGTTTTGCATTGATAGAACTTGAATTTTGAAGGCTTATTACTTTGACGGAAGTCTGTTAATTTCAAGACAAAATTCACCGTAAATGTTTTGTGTACATTTATTTTTACTATTTATTGCAGGTTGCCAAAAATTAGGAATAAATAATTATTATTAATTAAAAATTAGACAAGGGCTCGTAGAGCCTGATATTTTAATTATAATTCTCCTAAGGACCACGAATATAATTAC
>JAQFXU010001840.1:0-25064 GCA_034693705.1 Spatulosminthurus flaviceps | reverse complement strand
AGAGCATCTTTTGGCACCCTTAAACATTATAATTTACAACATCAAATTTTGTGCCTACCTGAGTTGGCAAATACCTACCCAATATCTGTTCCAATTTTACACCCACTGAAGTATAAACAATAAATAAAGTTGAAATTCCCAAGGATTTCATCTAAAAATATATGTACATTAATAATATTATGAATTATGATGAGCTGAAACCCACCAGCTTGATTTCCTTCAGCAATTTCAGCAGCAGACGTTCCCGTAAGGATAGCAATAACTCTCTTAGAGCGAAGAGCACGATTGACAGGTGATAACTTTTTCCGGGATAGTGCTTCGTGACGAAGTTTTTCCAGAAAATGATTCGAAATAATTACGATTTGAACCTTCGCTCGATGGACTTCTGCCGCCACTGTATGGTTGTCCAAATCTCGAACGTCGTACACTTGCAAACTGAAAAAAAACATTAAATAATCAAATGTAAATATTTTATATTTTCATCCCACAAGCTTTTACAAACGCAGCACATTATTTTGTGCTGTTCCCTGTTTCACGCCCAGCTCGTATTTCCATAAAAGTTATAGCAATTGTAAATGATGTTTTATTTACCACTACTTCATTTAGTTATCCGAAATACTGAAACGGTTGTATCATTGGAGTTCTAAATGCTGAAATTTCGTACTCTAGGAGTACTAAATACTGAAATGTTATATTCTCAGATCGCTGAATAATTAACACCCCAAAACTACAACACTGAAACATGAATTCCTTATTTTTCCATATTTCCAGTGATTCCTTGTTTACTCACTTAGTCGCTTAATCAAAATGCTTGACAATGCATTCTTTAGGGAGAAATAGTAAAGGAAGCTTAACTCAAACGTTTTTGGCCTTAATCCAGGTCTTTGAAGTCTTACGTGCGAACGAAAGAGTCTCATGTTAAATCGTCTGAATTAAAATTACACTCTTTCCACTTCCGAGACTCAGAATTCAAAAAAATACTTCAAAAACAAGGATAAATAAAACCTACAATAATTGTAATATACTTGCGATCCAGATACATAATTCAACAACACTGCACTGTCATTTCTCACAAAAACCAAAGCTAGCGAACGTGTCCCCCCGTTGTTGTAAACTTGGTGCAGAATAAAAAGTTCCAAATATTTACATGTCTATTAGGCCAGCGTTTAATGAATTCCTGGACGCGTTCCTTTTGAAATTCCAAATTCCCTAAATTCCTTTGTGACTTCAACCAACCAGTAACGCTCATTTTGTCCCACAAAAAATAGCTATCCAATTTTTCATCCACGCTGTGCCTACTAATAAGCACTGCATAAAAGGATACTTGGATCAATGCAATGTGGCTAAAAGAACGTGTTTTCTGGTTACATTTACACTACACTCTTCCTAATACCCTAATGCAACTAAAACTGTATAAATACACTATGTGCACAATAATTTTATTCTAAAATTAAAATACAGCACAAAGGAAACCCTTACGTAATATCAATCCTCTGATTATCTGGAGTCACCATTCGCTCAAAGAACATTTGAATTTTATCACTGATGACCCGGGAAAAGAAGCATTCTTGACAGGATACAATAGCAACGTCCATGGCAGCCGTTTCTGCAAATAGAAAATAAATTTTAATCAACGTCCATATTACAAATCTGAGACAACATTTTAATTTCAATTACTTTTTGAATATTTACCAAAATATTCCAAAACAAAGCTACTACCAACACTTAAATAAAGCTCTCGATCACACAACTGCACTGCTTACTTCACAAACTTTGTAACCACAAAAAACGAAAAATACAACAAGAAAATCTATTATTATATAACTTCACATTCACATATCACGTATGTAAACATGATACGACTCAAACGTAAAATTCTGACCACAGCGCGCAGCGTCGCATACACTTACAGTGTTGTACCACGAAAGAAAGCACGAGATTTTTCACTTTAATCACCCAAACCCCTACCCTTAGTCAATTAATGAAGGGAGTGCATAGGTAAGCGTCGGTAAGACGCACTATAAGTACACTACACCAGAAATTAGCTCACAAAACCAACTCGGAAAGATAGTGAGAAACGAACAAACTAGTCACGAGAAAACTTAAGTTGTTCAAATTCAAGTGAAATACTGGCACTAACGTATCATTCATTGAGGTAATGTAGAAAATAATTTCAAAGTAAGTATATGCCCGAGCTGACGCATCTATACACGTAACTTAGTTTTCCCAAGAAGAGAACGTAGGTGTCTGGCAAAATATACTTAATCCAATATACAATACACATTCCAAGATACAAATTCTACAACATGTAAACATGTGTACCTACACAATTTACAGTTTACTTTCCTAATTTCAAGTATGCACTACATACCCTGTACACACCACCATGTATACACCAATCCTCCCCATAATACAAGTCAAGTTATACATAAAAATCCATTACAGCTTCGTCAATGATGAAGATGTGCCAATTTCTTCCCATCCTTCGCGTCCACACGGACTAGCTCCCTTCAACATAATAATATCAAAGCGAAATTACAAGTATGGAAGTCCTACAGGATGAGCAATGAGGATAGTAGTACCTTCTATGCTCTAAAAGTAAAAGCTTACTCACTCCGTATGTACACATACAAACTCTGCAGCAGATTAAAACAACACATAATGGTAACTGGCATGAGGAATAGAGTACATGTAATTTGCTCTACTGTTTTCACTACCAGATGCCCACAGAGAGGAACAGGAAAAGAAAATAATCGCGCTCTGTAAGACTCATTTCGAATTTTTCCAAATTTAACCTTTCCTTGAGCTTTAGCATTACTTGCTATTCCTATTGCATACAATGACTTACTAAATAATTATTAATGGTTGCTCGAATCTTTACTCCTTTCTACAATTGTCAACATTACACCTACTTATTAAGTCTTACACATTCTATTCGGCCACTAAAAATTAACTGCTACTAATAATTATTATAAAAACTGCCTCAACAAATGCATTTGTTTAGCTCCTTCTTCCGTTTAACTCCCAAAGTGTAATAATTTATAAGTGTTTCCGACCATAGGCTAATGAGCACTAACTAATATTAAATGAATGGTAATGAAGAGTGAAAACCGACATATCTTCCGTCCATGACTTCCTTGTCACTATATAATAACAAACATTTTTTCACGAAAAATATTCCGGAGTTTCCTTCTCTGATAAATCATAAGAAAACGAACTTTTTATCTCTTACTTTTTATTACCACAAAAGATATAGAGAGAGAGAGTTATTACCTAAAAATCAGTACCCCAACGAGAACAGTACCTTCCGAAAAATGGTGAGGCACCAGAGAAGAAAGAATAGTAGGCTCAGAACAAATTATTCAACAAATGTACTCACTCACCACAGACTAAACATATATAAGTTAACATTTCGACGACATTCGCCGTCGGCATCTTTACCCCTTGACTTGTCGTAGTATCAGTAATTACGGAATCATGAAAACATTTCATAAAGAATTCAAAAAGTCAACCAGTATGCACAAAATTTACTGGTCCTTTATCATTCAGTAACTTGCGAGAGGGAGTCAGATGATAGAAAACAACCATTAATTATTCCAGTTAACTCCAAAACCTTTTGCCAGTATCCACACAATATTAGTAATTCATTTCACTGCTCAAGATCCCTGCCTAACCTACAAGTCTCATACAAGCTTGAAGAAAAACAGTGGTTAAACATTTGAGTATAGAGCAATGCTTCAGAGAAGAGGAAGGAAGACAATTTGATGATCCTAATAAAACTAATCGTGACATTGCTGTAAGAACTGCAGATAACCTTTCCGAACTATCTCTCTCTATCTATTTTCGTAGCCACTACTACAACCATAAAAACCCCTTTAATTATGCATAAGTACAGATACACTGCAGATCCAATATAACTGAAAAACATCACGAGTAGTTGTAGTAGAACAAGGGGGAGCATCTTTCTTTATCCATGCTAAAATTACTAAATGAACATTCAGAATGCTCAAGAATAAATGGAGAGCTTTCATTTTCTTTCAAGATTACATATAAAGGCAGACAGTATATATAACCATCTCAAAACCCTTTCCTTCATTCACACAGACATTCTCAAGAGACAGATAGGTCGGGATGCTTTGTACGTATGTATGTATGTACGTACATATGCTAGAAAATATGTTACAGGTCCAAAGACATTTTGTCAAGTACAAAACCTTTGTACTTAAAAAAAGTAGAAGCTTGAGGAGAGTGATCCCCTTGGATGTATTTATCTATAGCATTATCTCTGTACATATCCCTACCGTTTCCAGACCATTTACTCCAACGAGTGTTAACATTGTTAACAATACTACCTACATGGGTAAATGTATGTACGAGCTTACGTTCTACATTCCCTCAAGTAATGAAAGGATGGGTCTTCAATGGGTTTTCTTGAAAAAATATTACTTAATGATCACCCAAAAATTCCGGCAATACAGTCCCAGTGAGTGTATACACTCCGTATATATTTACTGGTATTTCCAATGCCCCTACAAACACTCTACGCATCCTACCGAGAGAAATGCATAAAAAACTTGTACGTGAATAAGAGAGATGTTTGATGAATGAAAAGACTCCTTTTCGGTACCTTCTTTCTATTACATTTGTAAAAGATGTAACCTATCTCCAGAAGACTCAACCCCATATCAAGATTCCTCCTTTCTTTAATTTATTATCCGAGCATTTTGAGCAGAATTTCAAATCATTCACCACCAAAAAATCAGGATTTCAAAAAAATGTCAACGCTGTATCTATCTCTTGAGTCAAATCTTTCAGAATTCCTTTGCTTTGAAAATAAGCGCTACCTTATTCAAACCATAAAGTCTTCGCAGTGTTGACCGTAACCTGACAGGAAGCAATAATAATTACTATAAAATCAGTCAATTCTAATTATAGCAAGATCAGTAATAAATAAGTGGACGCACAAATTTTAATATTTCCGCTGATATGTTGCACACTCCACTCAATTTTTACTTTTTAATTAAATGCAGGGTGAAAATGGGAGCAAAAACATGATCGCTTGAACCAAAAAAAGAGAGGCAGAGAACAAGTGTAAAAACTCAAAGATTTGACCTCCTTTTCCACATCCCGGCTGATTCCAAAGTTTTGGAACAGATACTCACTAGCCCACAATCATAGAGGCTTGTAAAGAGACTACGTAACATATACATACGTATGTATGAGTAATTCAAACTGATGACCCAGACTCTTTTACACAATTTAACATCAAACAAACTATGTATATATGCGAGCACAAAAGACAATTCGGAAAGCTCGTGGTACAAATAAACCCATACTGTAGGGCTATGTAAAAAACATAAGAAAAAGTCACACGAAATTATTATACATACTTAGAGTGTTCCAAGATTATAGACAAGTTTAAGAAGCCTATACGCGAAAGAAGAGAGTAAGAGCAAAGCCTCTGACTTTCCAGGAAGAAATTAAACAGACCTTAAAAGCCGGAAAATCTACCAAAAATCCATATTTTAATAATTTCTCCAACTTTTTTCTTTTACATGAGCTTATAAACAAGCTTAACTTCCTGTTTTACTTTTCAGCTTAGTTAGAACCTACATGAGTCCTAAAACATGCAAACAAAGCGTCATTCAGGAATTTTCCTGCTTATTCAAGTAACAACCATGCATATAACATATTTGTAAGTTCCTATCTTAATGTACTCGAGAAATCGCTTTAGCTTGAAAATACAAACATATACATACTATTTACCCCCACCACTGCATACTCTCTCAAAAGAGCTCACAGTTTCCAGATGAAAAGAGAAAACAACATGATCTTCAGCAGATGCAGTCTACTTCCTTAAAACCTGCCTACCTGTCATGTCAGAGTCTAAAAGTAAGATCTCGGAGCTATGTATATCCACCCACGTCACTTTATGACTTAACATGGCTTATAGTTTGGCACATCCGGAAGGCTAAAATCATTGTTAAGACAAAACAAGACTACTTTTAAAAAATACTAATGAACTCAACACAAAAATATTTCTTCCTCCATTCATTACAAAATAAAAACATCTCCAAGGTGGACCTAGCACTACATCTCTAATACTTACACTCCAAATTCCTCTACAATACACACAGAGTTCAAAGTTCATTTCCACAGAGTGAACTGTAGAGAACAGTATGACGCAATGCGTTCACTAAATCAAAGACACGTATGAATATTAAACTTGGATACTCATCAACGACTTTCAAATATGTAGGTTAAACTTTTTCTTATAAAATTAAATGATACAAAATCATGGCTAGTTAGTTAGCC
Source organism: Spatulosminthurus flaviceps (assembly GCA_034693705.1). Taxonomy (NCBI): domain Eukaryota; kingdom Metazoa; phylum Arthropoda; class Collembola; order Symphypleona; family Sminthuridae; genus Spatulosminthurus; species Spatulosminthurus flaviceps. The sequence goes on along the minus strand of JAQFXU010001840.1, from coordinate 18,749 downwards.
AAAAGTCCCAATCGCAGTGACTCTAAATAAAAGCCTCATTTCCATGGAACGAATCAATGGTAGCAAAACATGTAAAGGATTATGCGTAATATTAGAGTATTTAACATTCTACTTTTTATGCCAAACGTCTACGAAGTAAGAATCAAAGGATTCTGTTGAATAACAAAATTTCATTCAGAAAGTTACTAATGCGTTTGGACTCATGACTTCTTTTCTGGTCAAGCTCCATATATAAAACAAGTGCTTGACCAAGAACTTGGACAGTACAAGACATACTTTCTAAAAAAATTCATTTCAATGGAAATCCTACAAATTTAACCAATCTGATCCCAATTCAAACTCGACAACTTCAGTAGTTAGGTCGGTAATAAAAATAACAGAAAACACGAAAAAATACATATATTAGTATAGCCTACGTATTTGGGCATGACCACAAGAGCCCTAAACTTGAAGTTTTCAAGCAAACTTTGTGTAATGAGAGTCTTAGGTAGCAGGTTGTACTTTCTACTCACTGCATTTCAGCGGTAGGTTTCGGTCTACTGGAGGATTCAAAAAAGTATCTGTTTCTTCGGAACAAACAATTTATGTTTCTTTCTGCAATTATTATTTAGTGGATATACAATTTCATCCCGATCCTCAAGTGCACCGCTATTGTTTTCTCTTGAAAACAATAAAAAAATATAAAAGAAATGGGACGAGTAGTGTGTTCCAATTTCCTTGCTGCAGGTTCATAAATGTAGGTGTATTGACCGAACCCACGCATTAATACTCTGCTTTTATCCCCGATTTTTGCAACTGGATTCCTCTAAACGCATATTACATGAGGAAAAGGTCTCTCTATTTTTCTTACGAAAATGTATAATCTTCTAGAACCTAAATATGAATCCATTCATAAAACAGACTCGAAACTCATAGCATAACAATTCATAGTTAACTGTTCCAAACAAAAAAGATATATCTACAACAACAACAACGCTAATACAAGAATTATTACTAATGCACTGGAACAGCATCAACATACAACCTACTAAAATCCTACAAAACAGATACATTATGTAAACAAAAGGTACACACACAACACTTGAGCTTTGTTCTCCCACAACAGTCTTTATAGCCAAGCAGCAGCAAGGAAATATGTAAGTATATACTTACATGCTAATACATCCCCTTATCAAAACCCAGAATCTAATACCAACATAAATGCACCCAACACTCAAAAAGCTTTCAATTTCAAGCATAATGAGAAACGTAATATTAGAAATAAGTATGTACATATTTAAGCATGTAGACATGGAGAAAAGGGGACATCACATAGAATGAATGGTTCTCCATCATCCCAGGCCAACCAATATATCCCTTCACTATGCTACACATGTTATATGTATAGATGCCTATAGTTTTTTCCAGTCCCAAAGTTCTAAATTTAAGGAGACCATCAGCCCAAGAAGAAGTAGCAACACACATGTACACTATGGTATTTTCATGGAGTGAGAGAGAGGGAGAAAGAAAATCCAAGACTTAAAACAACATCATTCCCAAACAACATGACCTCTCTGCCCTATTAAAAACATAAACTGCTTATACATAAACGGTCATCTGGCAGACTTCTGTGATTTGGAAACCTAAAGCTCCAGAGGCAAAAATACGTTTATTTACTGAATGAAATATTTATTATTAAATTCTTTCTCCAGACTCAGTACATTTTCCTTGAAAATCCTTTTTTATCTCATTTTTTGCAGGATAATACGATTCTGGTTCTGAGTAATTCATTTCTCTAAAACGAGAGAGTTATATTCTTGAAAAAAAATTCTCAAAGCTTCCTATGATTCATTTAATATGAATGAAGGAATGAATGAAAGATAGACCAGCTGTGAAAATCCTCTGTGAGAACTCTTATGTCAGAGTATGGTCAAATTAATATTACAAGAAATCAAGAGAAAGGTGGTTTAACGTATACATAATTACTGGGGGGAAAACGTCATCATTTTCATCTCCCCCATTAATCTAGTGCTTCGTCATGGTCAAAGTTGATAGTCATTAGTCATACCTAAAATGCATTAAATTTTGCATATAAAAATTCTAGATTACAATTCCTGATGAAACTCCTGTCAAACCCCACAATCGGGCATATTACGCTCCACACAATAACCAAATCATAGCAAGTTACCTTTTCATTTTCGGCGCGTTAAATGGAAGCAAGTTAAAAAAATTCCCTCACTTTTCCAAAAGGAGCACATCTGTACTAACAAAGTCCACAGAGCCAAAAATATCCAACACAAGACAATTCGTGAATACATGCACATTTACTGTACATGATTCTTCCAATTACAGCAGAACAAGAATGGAAAAAATGTCATTTATGCTTCTATGTTCCGCAACACTCAACTCAGGAAGAGAGATTGCATTTCTTCTTCATAACAACAGATAGATAAATGTACCTCTTCTACGTGTATATATGTACAGCGAAAACCAGAAGAAGCACGTTGTATTCCATTTCTGCTACTACCAATAGCTTTTTCCACATTTTTACAAGGCAGAGTATTTGCATGTATGAGATAATGGTTGCGTTCTTAAACATTTTCCCTCTGCACGTACAATTTTAAGTACAAATACACAACCAACAACGGGGCCTACACCTACACACTAGCCTCGTTGGTTGCATCACATCAAATCAAAATAGCTTGATTACATATACTACTACTACTACTGCACATTGAACTTAAATTACTACAACGTATGCACACCCGTGTGAAAGCCGTATTTACTACACTGCTGCAGTGAAATCAGAGACGGGTAACGTAACCGTCCCGACTTTTCTATTACGGGTCTCCACTACATATACCAATAAGTAAGTAAATACGGAGGACACAGTAGTTAGTTAGCTTTCAACTTTTTTAAATCGTCTGTAGTATATACATTAATACATGTGCATTTTGTACTGTACCCAGCGTATTTTCATGTACTTACCATTAGTGAGTACAACTTTAAATCTACGTTTATACAGCTTCAAAAGAAAAACATTTATACGCACATTGCATTGGTTCAGAGAAGACGAAATCAAGTGCTCGAACTCTTCCTTCCAAGAATTTACTTCTGTGCCCGCTTCTGTTACTACGACAACTTAAACTATGTACTTACGTAGCATATAGCTACATCTGTATCTGTACGCTTTATATATACGCTATCATTTTACAAATGTGGGTGTACTTTTTTCATTTTTCACAACTTAAGAGTATAGAGCATGTATCAGACTATAAATTCAGAAAGATTGCTCGTAGGAAAATCCTGAGTGAAACCAAGAACACATGCACACAAGGAACAACGACAACAGGAGAGAGCATACACATTCACAAACGAAAATGCCCAGTATTAGTTTCCTCCATGTAGTACGTCATTCCAACTAGTACAAAACAAATACATATACATAGATATACGTAAGCATGTAACTATAGAAAGTAGCCTACATTTTTTGTACTCCAAATACATCCTGTTTGCCTGTGTCTACTACTATATAGAAGCAGGCTGGAGTCCTCCACAGAAAGTACCAGGATAGGATAGAAAGTTAAGCGGAGTATAGTTTAACTCCCTGAAATCTCAGCAACTAAATAAATGTTTACATTCTCCAAACCTCATCATCACTAAACCATCTCAAATGACTCAATGATTTACATGTAAACCAATTATATTTCCGGCGAAGCATGACATCATTTCCCTTCGCATCTTCCGATTTTACACATCAAACCTAACAGAGTAAAAAGTAAACAATCACTTCAAAGTTCATTTGAGTGAGGAATTCCGAGTAAATTTCCTTCAATTATTATTACATTACCAAAGCACACCAATCCAAAGATACCGAGGAGAAATGCAAAGGTGTATGCACACATAAAGAACATTCATACCACAAGAAATGGATCTTCTCTACCATTTATTATAAAAAGCGTTTAAATTTGAAGGCAATTTCCGTGATTCCCAGGAAACTAATTGTAAGGGCCCATTAAAGATCGCAGATGTAAAATTCTGGAAGTAATTGGAAATACTTATAAAAACTCATAAGTTTCTAGTTCCAGCGTTTGTTCATTTTTTCCTTCTGATATTATTATTACCTTTAACTACTACTACTATACCTACAGAAAAAAATTCCCAACCTTAAAACTAGAACATAATAAAGGAAATAAATTAGGTTTACTGGGTTTCCTTTCTATGAGTTCAATTTTTTAGGGTCCTACATATGAAAGAAGGAACCATAAGAATTCTTGAAGAAAGAACGTTAATAAGTCTTGAAGACCCAGAAATTGTCCAGCAGATCTTGTTACAACAACCTGCCTCACTAAACATACCCGCTAATTGCTTTGCCGGACTGCTAATTAAGTGTTACTTCCTTTCATTCATTTCCAATAAATCTATTTTCCTTTTCCTCAGAAAAACTTTTTTTTACCCACCTATCCTGTCACCTTCGGAGGGGTACACGGTACGGAATGGTGCAATTATGTAGTGCACATTAATTATTATCGTCGTCGGAAACCCTTAACCCTTAATAAAATTTAGCATTTTTTTGTGAAAACCGGATGACAAAAATAAGCAAAAAACTAGTTTTTAAACCACTCTTTTAGAAAAAGGAAACCGAGTGTCACTAATAGGACATCAGCATTTAGCTGTGCCCCACTCAAAGCCTTTGATTCACAAACAAAAAGGGAAATTTAATTGACAGCACGGAATCCACGAAAATAAGACGATGAGAAGAAAACCCATAATAAGATATATTTTTCCGTATTTTATATTTTTAGCTCTTATTTATGGTGCTCTCATAAAAAGATCAGAATGGCTCGTAAAGCTTGTGATTTCATTTCCCCTCAAAATGTTCACTTGTTACTTAACCCGGCTCCATAAGACCATGTAAACAAAACAGGAACCTTTTTGGGTCTTCGTACTTAAATCTAGAGTATATGTCATTTTTAATACCCATATACCCAGTTTCATTGCATCATCCAATACTTGTGACAAACTTGTAGGTATACATACAAGCTTCCAATCATTCCAGTGGCATTTACAAATTATAGCTCTTGTATTCTTGCTATACAGTATGTATACGCTTTAAAAGGGAGCGTAGAGTAAGTATAAATTCAACATGTGTACATTCACACGGCTTGATTGTCCATCAAAAAGGATTACTGTCATACCTTTTATTTCCATTGCACGGTCGATTACACTGATCAGGAACATACTTTCAATAGAAATCAAGTGGCAATTCAACACCTTCCTTGTAATAACGCCTCCTTATCGGATTCCCTTTTAATCCTATAAATGGTTCAACGGGAACGTATAATAGAAGAAATGAAAATCCATTTAAACTCTCAATACACAGCCCCTTGAAAAGACATAACAGCGACCGACGGTCTTCCTTCAAAGAACTTCCGTAACCATACGATACCCATACAATATCGATATACTCCAATCCTAAGGGGCGTGTCAGGGTAATTGCTTATCGAACCAATACCAACTAAAGCCATTCAAAACCTTACTTGTATACGCAATAAATGGCTCAATCTTTGTTTCCAAAAGGCCAACCTGCTCCCACACCTAATGTTTACCTCCTCCGAGTTCCTATAATCTAAGCATACACACACAGGGAAACTATTATTGTTACAAAATATTTTTAATAAATTAACAAAAATTGCTGCTACAAAAAATCCTGCAAAAAATTTGATTTCTTCTAGTACTATTTCCATGCATACTGCTTCTCATGATAGGACCTGTCATGAAGGCATTTATTGTATAGTTGAACTTGAACAAACTTTTACTTTCAGCATACTTTAGTTTTGAATACCAAGAAGGTTACGGAGATGAAAAAGTCAAGCAATATTGAGGTCTAACCTCGAGCATCGACGCTGAGGGATACGAGAGAAAAGGATGAATTGCTGACATGGAAGTAATTACTTACTTTTAGTTTGTACAAAAATAACCATTCGTATTCAACAAAAACCTCCGTATATCAGCAATGCCAAGAATTTCAATTTGTCAGCAGCCAGCACAGAACAAATGGTCAAATGGCTTTCAATAACAATAATATGCCAACTCCCAACATTACAACAAGACGTTAGGGTTAAAAGATGCGGAAATACATGGTAGCTATTATTGGGCAACATTTTTTCCACTTCCCTGCTCATAACATCGCAATAGACCTACGATAAAGACTGTATATATACAGGCTAAGAAGAACTGCTCCATAACTTCTCTTCTAAATACGAGGTTACCATTAAATGTGCATCATTTATAAATCTAACTGCGCAACTTTAATAGCTAATAAATCCAAATCATTCTTACATCCCTCTATTCCAAAATATCCCCTAACACTAAAAATCACCGTAATTGTTACTTTTTGTTACAAAATTACAAAAAATCCATGTGCTTCAGATCTTACAATTATTTCAAAAAACTTAAACTTCCATCCCAGCCTATTTTTCACGCCAAAGTCAGCAAATGAAGATCATGCAGAACTGTCAGACAACAGCAAGGTTCCCACTATCTCCATCCAAATTGTCAGTCCTCGTTGCAAGGTACACCGTGAAATGCGATGCAACGGATAACTACTGCCGTAAACAAGGATTTAAACGAAAATAGTTGCTACAAGATAGTTTCCACTCCACACACACATGGTTAACTCCATGGTATCATTTTCTTTACCATTTACCCTACTAGTTATCAATCTGTACAAGATGTTTCTCCGCAGAAAATTTGAAACAAGCAGAGCAACACGGGGAAATAAAGAAATCTTCTCCTTTTATCTTTTCCTAACGATATCATATGTACATTACATAATGAAAATATGAATCCATGCAGATATCTACAGTTAAGCGCAACAATACAACGCTTTCAAGATTTAAAGCGCTTGAAACCGAAAGAAACGTTCTGTGCCTTGGCCAACATATTCATGTGCGCACAAAAAGAATATTTCAACATCTCGTTGTAAACTAAACTTGAAAGAATCAAACTTCAATTCCTCTTTACTCTGAATTTAATAGCTAATCTTAATCATCATGTCCATCATCTCTTCCAGTTGACTCATTCATAGCCTTGGAATCTATACACATCGCTTCAGCTACCACTATTATTATTTTTTCTCGAACAAGAAGAACTCATTAATTAATTTTGCAAACAAGGAGAAGGACGTCGAAGTAAATGAACTGACGTTTCCATACTAATTTTTGAGCTGAACAAATTCAAAAGTCTGTCATCACCAAACAAAAAGGCACACGCGAGTTACTTTAGCTTTTAGTATTCATATATGCCCTTGGCTATAGATAAAACAGGGTGAAGCAACGAGGTCATTATTCATGTCAATTACAAGAGAGTCGAATTGGAATGATTCTCGAAACATCAGAGAGGGAGAGTCAGAGAAGGGAATTACTGAAAATATCATTTATTTATGTACATGACACATGTAAACAACGCCAGTGATCAATTTTTTTTAAAGCCCTAGTAAATATTTTCTATACACAATGAGATACGAGTAAAAATAAACAAACAGATACACACATAATATATTTCTGTGTATTAAGACATATAGAAGTAGAAGTTGCAAAAAGAAATGATTCAAATGTATTTCCTCAAAAAACCCATACACATATAACGTGCTACTGGTAAAAGGAAACATACACTTGAGAAGTCCATGAAAGTAATACTTTGTTCTTATGGGCGTTCGGATACATAAATGATTTTTTGCTGAAAATTACCTAATATTTGTAGTACAGCTATGGAAGCTGAGACATTTTCGGAGCGATGAGCATCAACATGTCTTCTTCCCTTTCCGGTTTTTTCATCTCCTTCCAATGTCTCTTCACTGACTAAATCTTTCCGACTCCGTACCTCTCTCTCTCTCTCTCTCTCTCTCTCTGTCACCGAACGTATGCAAATACATAAATATTTTCTGCTCAGCTACAGAATTTGAAGCTTGTGCTGGTAATCAGTTTTAGTATCTCCACGTTACGCAATGAATTTCATCTAACAACATACAAGTCCCCAGGATGACTTTTTGTGACTGTCTTTCTCATCTCCTCATTCTTGGCTCCTTAGCTCATGCCCTAAATAGATAGTACAGAGATCTACGGGTGCGTGAAGAGTGAGTGAGAGAGAGAGAGAGAGGGAGAACGAGGGGAAATTTTGCCTTAGTTAGAATAACATTTTTCTATTTGTAATGTCTGAGGTGACAAAATACCACGCGCTGATTAAGCAGTCGACGCATCCTGGCTAGTTTTCGTCAGTTCAACTCATTGCTTTACCCATCAAATGCTTGTCCCTTTATCCTTTAATGTAACTTCCTTCATAGTATTATCATTTACGAATACGTATGTGTATAGACAATCTTCACACTATCGTATTTCCTATCTCTAGCAGAAGAGAAGTCTACATATGGAACGAAGCTCAAGAAAACAAATCTCATCCGTCTGACTGGGGTTGTCTAGCTAGGACTAGAAAAAATATGTGAGAGTACAACAGCATACGTTTACCCGTAAGTGTACTTTCAATTTGTAAATGCACTTCCTTGCCATTTAATTTAACGAGAAGAGGGATGAATACGCTGAACACACAGGGAGTCATACTAAGTAGAAACACATGAAAGCTCCAGTAAAAACACCTATCCATATAAATGCAACAGAGATATTGCTCTTTCCCGTCTCGTTCACCTTTCTCGTTCATGGGCATAAATAAGCAAACCATCCTCATAATTCAAGCTTTAAACCTTACAGAAAAAGAGAGAGTGAGAGAGATAGAGAGAGAGCATTTCCTTTCACTACGGATGCACTTTAACTTGAGGAAAAAGTCCAATAAGTCAGTATATAGGAAGGAAGCGTCATCCCGTATGAATACACCACTATTCAAACTAACGTCCCATCAAAGTGCATCCAAGGAAGCATTCATTTCTTTTTCTTCGTCATCTTCCAATGTTTTCTTAGCAATCCAACACAAGATGTGAAGTATGTAACCCGCAGTGAAGTCACATCATCCTGTCACAAACATCCCCATGTATTTCTCTCCAACCTCTGCTCCAATCCAACCCCACACAAAAACATGTACTCAATAGAAAACCTTGAAAAACCCTCACAAATGCTGAAAATTAGAAAATTTCCAACGTGTTGACAAAATTTTCGAAACTTTTTGCCCCGACAGTTACAACTTCAACCAATATAGTGTGTATAAAAAAGGACATTAATACTTTCAATGGTTGGCAATTCCAAGCGTAGCATTATTCCAAGGGGATTATTCGATGAAAGAAGTTTATACCGGTTAGAAGACTTATGTCAGTGCAAATTTTGAATCTTCCCGATTTGCTTATTTTCATGACTCCGGAAATTCCAAAATAAACATTTGTCTACATAAGAATATTAAGCAAGTTTGTCTGAGGGCACTAGCACGTAAACCACACGAGACTCTGACGTCAAAGGTACAACCACATTACATTCTTGAGTGAAAAAAATTATATGAGAGATGAATGTGATGAAATGGCGTTAAATCTCTTCCGCTCATCCGTTCAGTTGTAGCAATAATTATTTTTCTGGGCGAAATTCTTTCTCTACCCGTATCTATATACATAAGAAATTACTGTGAGGAACAAACTTGGACGATTCAAAGGGGAAAGTTGAGGTCGGGAAGGGAGAGCAGATCCAAAGAAAAGTCTTAAGCATAAAACTCATTTTTCAAATACAAGCTATTCATAAGATACTCTTAATACTAACAATCTTCACGCTGGTTTCATTTGAAAATTCTTCCTCGTTTGAGGATTCACGATTCACACCCACTTGGGTAAAGGACACTGATAATAAAATTGTAAGCTACACCTTCATATTTTCTTGGACAACCGCCATCTTATTAATTTCAACTATCATTTAAACCCTCTAAACTGCCAAAAAATGCATTTCAAAACTGACAAAATCCGAGCCTCGCTTATATATATTTACAAAAACAAACACTGAAAGTCAATGCCTCCTTAATCAAACAAGCTGAAGCTAATTGTGTAATAGGGATTTGAGATGGGCTAAAACAAACAAACTATTGTCGCCTTGCTTTCGAAGCATTACAACTACTTCACACTTTCATACAACCATGGGCACTATATGAGCTGCATTTATTTACTATTATTATAGTGATTAAAGTATGCAATGCGCTGAAGATCAGTAGTTTTTAATAGAATTTTAGTAAAAGTCACCCAATTTTAAATTAACGCTTGTAAATCTGTCAAGTTTAAGGTACTCAAAATGCATATTGAGGGTGCTGGCACAATACACAATCAATTGTAATAGTGCTTTTGACGCCAGCTGATCGCAAAATCTATGCAAATTCATTTTTTCCGGGATCCCCCCCATTCTATGATGATTTTTAGACACAATCTGCGTGAATATTTTCGATGGACTTTTTCAGGAAAAAACTTTACATATAACCTTACTCTGGAAAAAAGTTTTACAAAATTCAACATTCAAATTGGGGGTAGTTGAAATTTTATGCAAGAATTTTATATTTTTAGTTTCGGGACACTTGGGATCTCAACGCTTTCTCCTGGTTGTACTTTTGATTTTAGGTTTCCAACGAATGTTTTTATTTTTGTAAATCTTAACGGTACCGAGGGATTTCTAATTGTAAGAGCAACTTGAGAGATAAAAATTAGGACTGCAATTACGTGTGATCATTAAAAACAAGGTTGATAGAATTAATGTATTATGTACGGTCCCACTGATGTTTTACTAACTGAATCATACAAAAAATATTAAAATAAACATTAAAACTTCTGTTCGGAAAAGCCAAAATAATTTTTTCCCAAGTCAATTTACTCCCATTTCTGGGGTGTCTTAAGTTCTGCATTTCCGTCACTAATTAAGGCCATCTATCGAAGTTGCGTGTTTATGAACCCAATTTATAGATATGCCTAAAAAATAAATTATATATGTTCGTATAATGTGTGACCACCCTCTGTACAGTGGAGCCTAAGAGTAAAATTACAATCAGTTGGAATTGCAAGGCTCCTCAATCACATCTCCCCAGTTTACGTAAAATATTAAGCGGAAAAATTACATTGCAAGCATACGGTCCAAATTACTACCACGGTAAATAAAACATGTTGCGTGGGTTGGACCATTTTAATCCTACATCTACACATTCAGAACAAAATTTTGGAAGGCTCATCCTAAAACTGCAAGTAAAATTCCGATTTCTTCAATACGAACTAACAACTTTTCTCCTTCCCCAAAACTAATGGCTCCAACAATACAAATAAGAACTACGACGGAAGATACCGTTGAGTCAATGGAAAAAAGGATCATTACAACGTGTGTGGAGCAACTTCGCAAACCAAGATGACTTTTCCTTGTCAAGTTATTGAGCAATTACAATCAATTTTATGCGAAGCTGTACTTCCCAATAACCAGTGTATCCTTTTTGGAGTATGATAACGAAAAAGTGTGTGGCAGAATTACCAGGGGTACATATTCCTCCACGCATGTAATGTTCATTTTGAACTGGTGGAAAAGAACACATTACTTTCGAGAGATACTTAAACATAGACTGCGTAACAAGTCAAGTTACATCATTCACTTACTTTATGTCCTTTTTTTTCATATTACCTTCACTTCAGTTAGTTCAGTTCTCTCGTTAGTGACTTATTTCAGAAGGTAATTTCAGCTTTAGGACTCTTAATCCTTAGAATGGGTGCTTCAAGTTCAGCTTCTGTTCTCTCCAAAATAAATGGAAATAACAGCAAAGGCCTCTGTAATCTCCAGTGTGTAAGGATAAGTAAAAGTAAGAAATAAAATTTTACAAGTCTTGTGTAAGAGTACAGTGCTTCAAGCCACAGAAAAATTTCCTTCTTTGTTTTTGGTGTGAACGAGGCATTGTTCAACCATTGTTTTAGCGTCAATTTGACTGGACAAGGCTCCACATGGGGTCATAAAAATCGAGTTCATGTATATACCTCCCTTTAACCCCGAGTACTCTCCTCTTTTTTCCTAAGCTCATCAATTTCCCAACAGCTTATTTAACAAAGCGTGTAAATTTCCCTCCAAAACCACTAGATTTTTGGAAACACTTACTTTGACAGCCCTACACCCAACTTACATCAGCAACGCTGGCTGGGACAAGTATGGACATCTTAATTAGTTCCTTGGAAAAATTTTGAAAAGGACAAAACAACACCATCACAATCGTAGGCTAACATATGTGCATGCATGAAATATCTACACAAAATCTTATATACAAGCTTGTACGGATCTTTAGGTTTGGTTATAAGCAATCATGTATATGGACGTACACTTGACAATTTTACATCCATCACAAAAAAGGACTACTCAAGGCTCGAAGTCAATGCTCGAATCCGATAGCTTGTAAATAGCACGATATATTAAAATACGATAGATATACAAAAGAGTGCTTCATATTCTAATTACAAGGGGATACATTCATAGAACCGGATAGAATCTAACAATTAAGTTTGTTGTTTTTATTGAGTTTAGGTTTTATGATAAATTTAAACAGCTCTTAATGCCTCCCCAAGCTTTTATCCCTTCTATACCCAAATAAGGCCACAATAGCAAGTGTTTCAAAGGAAACGATTGTTTACCCAAAAAAGTAAAACCTGTTGTTGTATTTCCACCAGAAATAGTATCATATTTTAAAATAAAGCCTCCTTTCCAATAATCCTTCCACTCGACAAAAAGTCTATTCACAAATGCAGGACTTAGTGTCAGAATAACAAGGGCTTTGACTATTCAAACATGACTCACTTACCTGCTGAAAAATTAGCCTACTTAAAAATGAGCTACTGCTGGAGATCAAAAAGATTGTTGTTTCTATTAGAACAAAACCTTGCTCTGTCGGAAAAACACTTTTAATAATAATATTCTATTTACAGTATCCTGTCAAAATTGCTCAAAGTCAAGACCGGCGAGTATGAAAGACCGGTGTTGTTACTACTAATTTCCACTGTTCAAAGTAAAAATGCCAAATAAACGACAAAAGTTAAGTCTGAAAATAGTTTAAAGCCACAGAGTGGCACGGTACTTACGAAACTACTCGTTTAAATGAACTCAAAATAAAAGCAGGGGTAAAAAATTGCAACGGTAGCCAAGATTTGTTACAAAGTACTATTAGACACAAACCATCCCTAAGACAAACAAATGAAGTTTAGACAGTAGCATGTAGCAAAAAAATAATGAAAACAAGACCGATCTCTAGTAAATGTTCATAAATAATGAATACATAGATAGTTCAAAAATATGAGATTGTTTTACTATGACTATTTAAGCACCACCGCCGACAAGTATGTACAGACAATTTGAAACGTTAAAAGAAAACCGGCCGCAACGAGAAATGAGAGCCGTGGAGTACGCCTACTTGACTTTTACCTTCTCGTCGCCCTTTATTCAAATACATATACACGCAACCAACTTTAGTTTCAAAAGTATTCTTATTTAGTTTCACGAGCCAATTCTTATAGACTCAGTATTTTTTTCTCATCAACAACAACAACCGCCATAAGAAAAGCTGAAGCCAAAGAACCTTCGTATTTTTCTTCAACCCTACAGAGCAGTAAAATAACGGACGAAGATTAATTAATACAAAACGCACTGGCACTACACAGTAGTCGGTACCCTGAACATCCATTTACAATGAAATATAGACAGCAATAGTTGTATTTTTAAAATATACTTGTTACAAGCTTCCATCAGTCATTATTATGCTGGCTGGATCTTTTAAAATTGACAGGCCCTTGGAGATAAAGTAAAAGGCAAATGATCTCACTCAAACACAACACAGCTCACTTGGAGACTCCCTTCTTACTTAGTAATTTCAACAATACTCGGGTCCGGAATACGCTGCCAAAAATATCTGAAACATTTTATTACAGAGAACTCATTGACTCCAGAAAATCGGACAGAATTCGTTTGCTAAGTGCTTGAAGTTTCTAGCACATGTAATTAAAAGCAGAGTGTTAAAGATGGTTGTAAACAAGGAAGTGGTCTGAACCGTCTGCATGTGACAAAATTGCCACAAGAAGCACTGAAAAAGCTGTCATAGAAAGAATGGACAAGTCTGAATCAAGTGAAGTAACCACTACAGATTCATGCTTAAATGGGTAGAACGGTGCTTACTGCTGGCCACCATATGTTCTCATTTAGTGGCTCCATGGAGTACATTATGATGGACGAAGAGCACCATGCCGTCATGCCAGAGTCATAAAGAGTCGTAAGGAAAGTAAGTGAACAAGAGAGGAGAAATGAATCGAACGCGTGCCCTTAAAATTGCACATGTGTTCAACATCCCCAACCAAAAGAACCTTTTCTTATATGGTTTCATCTACTATTTTTCTCTTCCATAATATAATTATAAACCATGGGCTGAAATGTTCGTCTTTGCACTTGAACATCTTTTTTCCGTTTGTGAACGGTTACCGCCTTGAACCTGGCCTTCGCTTGGGTCTTGCTCATCATCTCACATCCTCTAGGTCCATGTCAGTGTAAATGTCATCACAGAACACTCTTTCTTCTTCACCGTCGCTCCATTCGTCACTTCCTTTCTGCTTCCAAAAACCTTTGAAAGACATACCAGGAGATCTTGTATTCATCGCTTAAGCTATCCTTCTCAAAACTTTCTTAGTGATGTACCTTATAAATAGTAGATACTCATATTTTTCTGCACGGAGCAGCGGGAAGTACCCCGACGTCAATCTAAAATTTGGGAGAGTAGTAAGATACATGATCAAACCACAAATTTAATACAAAGCTTCTCCAAAGCAACCCAATGACATTTCTCTGGATAACTCAAAAACCAACAAATATTTGTGACCCTTTACATTCACTTTAAAGCCCCAAAAACAGAGGACCAGACCAAGGATCCTGGCACTCCTTAAATTCACACCCTTCCCTCCACACTACTTCAAGACCTCTTCCTTGCTGATGCTCTGATATAAAAAACTATGAATTCATCATTTCTCTTTGTATACTATCAAACTGCAGAAGCATAAAATATATCCACACAGATGAATCAAATTCTCGCGGAGCAAAGAGTTTCAAACTGCCGTTTCTCTATCTTCCTCTTTTCGATTCTGAAAATTCTATTTATTCCTGACCCCTTGCATTTCACTTCAATTCCTCAAATTCAGAAGACTAAGGATCCATGCAGGCACTCCTTAATAAAAGAGAAACTCACACCCTTTCCATCATAAACAAGCCTCATAGCTCATTGAGAGCCTTGGCAATATCCAGTAAACTGACTTCGACCTTGCTATACATGATATGTAATATTTTGTACAAAATTCATGGATGATTCACATGCATAGGAATAGAATCAATTCTCGAGGTATACCCTTAAATAGGGATTTTCAAAAACCTTCGATGGATACAGCTAACTACAACAGCTGAAGGCTTTCGTAGAGACAATGGAACAGAAGTACATAGTCAACTCACCCGTATTTAAAACATCTTTAAATGATATCGCATGCTTCAACGACGATAACTCTTAAGAGACTAAAGGTTTTCAGTTTCGCCTGCCGTCCATTCATTCACCCTATTCTGAACCTAGCCCGCATTTCACTATCCCCAGCACATCCTTCATCGTCAGCTGGAAACTTGTAAAATTTATTACTTACTAACTTCATATTGAATACATACACACATGTATGCCGGGTGGAACCAACAAATGAATGACACCAAGCAGAGTGACTTTTCATAAGAATATGGCTACGATACATGTACATATATTTATTTTTTAAAACTTAGAAGCTGCAACGATTTCACAATGAATAACAGGGTATCGGAGCTGCCGTTATTATTGTGAACATTATCAAGAATCTGTCGTGGCATATGGATATGGATGGGCAACGAAGGAATTAAAGCTTATATGTAAAGATTATGAACGAAGATCATGATGAACTCACCAACAAGTCACATGCCACTTGTGCATGATCTGCATGGAATTTAAGTGACTGTAAGTGTGTAAGCATAGGCTGGTGCTCATGAGGGATGGACCATGTAATATTCGATGACTGAAACAAATGCGTGGGTACGAGAGAATCCTGACAAGGCAAGGGCTTGAAACAAATTACCTTTCAGCTGTAAAGGAAGAATATGTAACTTGAAATGCCCGGATTGAAGACACCACAAATGTAGTGAAAAATCTCTTAAATGTCTACTCCAGTCGCAGATAAAGATCTTACCCAACCAGCACAAGCCTAGACACATCTTCTTTTAAAACTTCAAAACGTACACTCAAACAGAAAGTCCCGCAAAGCTAAAGTATGAAGCAAACGTTCTAATCTAGAAATCGCTAAAAAAGGCTAATTAAAAAGCATTCAAACATATTTTGTGTTGCGCCATGCATTAAGTATGCACTCTTTCACTTACTCGTTGGTGAAGGGACGACTGAAGCAGCACATAAGGAACAGAAGGGTTCACAGTCCGACGCCGCCAGAAGGATTCGGCTCATGCACAATGGTAGCATCTTGTCTCTCCCAACTTGTGCTTGCTCCGTTGGGGAAACAATAGTTGCAGTTGATCCCGAGTCATTAGAAGCCGTTAGACTTTCCCCAGTAGACAAGGTGTACGAAACAGTTCTTGCCCCTTGTCCCAAACTCGTAGTTTCATCAATGCTAGAAAGTTCGCTTGGATCTGAAACATGCACGTCTACCTCCACCACAGCATTTCTTACACAGTCATTTACATAAAAGTTCTTCTTGACAAACTGATTTGTTCTTCTCGAGCTTGGTCCACTAATAGGAATCAAATATCCATCTTGCCCCGATGGCAATGGTAATAACTCAATCATTTCCTCTCTTTTACAACTCGCAGTGGACTGATTTGATGACAATGATGACGAGTAACTTGAGTACCCTACAGAATGTCTTCGAGGACTTGGAAAGGTAGAGAAAGTGCTATTGTTGTAATAAGAATGGACACAGTCATTTTCATCAAAGGATGGTGTTAAAGGCACAGATATATTCCGAGGTCTCTCTACTGGAACTCTACACTCAAAAGAACTGGCGTCACCCATGTCATAGTACATATTCGCTGCATACCTCTCACAATCATTGTTATAACTATAAGTTGACAGCTGATCTTCCAAAGCCACAACGGCTCCTCCCGTCTTACTTTTCGATCTTCCCTGCAGCATTGAATTTTTTGGGGAAACTTGATTAGAATTGGTGGACGAATTAGAACAGTCACTATCCACAGAATTCGTGTAAATGGACAGGGATGAGTCAGGCGTGAAAGGTGGTGAGCCTACATCACTCGTTGTGCTCACACTCCCTTGACTTTCACTACACACAGAGCTCTTCGATTTTGACTTCCAGAAGGGATGCGGCAATTTTGCTTGAAATCCGAAAGTTCTTTTCCTGGGTAGTTCTTGACTCTGACATGCCGACGGTGACGATGCTCCGCTATCTGTAATTATTCACCTCACTTAATTCATTAACTGTTAAACTTTAACCAAATATTTTTCCAGCTGCAAAATCTACAACAAAAACGTTCATCAACTTAAACAACGGTAAAAAATGCTTCTTGCTCCAGCAGAATTACAATAATTATGTATAATTTACTAAATTAATTTGAGTGGTCAATACGAAAACTCTTGACAATTTTAAACCAAAAAAATAGGACTTAAAAACTTAACGATTTAACAAATAATTAACAGAAATTGTTTTAACCAACCTTGTAAGAACGGCATCCTGCCTGGCTATGTTCGCTATCAAAAATGTATTGTCACTTTAGTCAATACATCTCGTCAATTTAATGAAGATGCGAATTTCAAGTCTGACAGTCTGACCTTACATCAAAAATTTCCAGTCATAAAAACTTAATCACAAGGAAAAATTGTCTCTCAACAAGTCTGGTTTCACTTCAATTACAGCTAAAAGTAATAACAACTAAACGCAGTAATAACTATGAAATTAGTTATCTAAATGATACTATTGGGAAACCTCGATCGTTCGGCTTCTGTCACAAGAAATATTGAAGTACACCATCCTACTTCACCAACTCCACGCGGCGTACTGTAAACATTGACTACGTTCGCACTGAAGTACTTTTAAACCCTCTTCGTTCGCTCTCTGATATGGAACGAGTCCCAAAATTCTCAACATCTCACAAACATGTGCTCCATACTCCGTGCTCCTCTTTTATTAATGAGAGCATCGTCTGCGCATGGTTTATTATTGCCTCCCAAATTACGCTGGTGTATAGTAGGTTATTGTCATATACATAGGCAGAACTTTTATGATCTTAAAAAAATAGAAGCAAGTAGTAATAATTAGTTACCATGAAAGGAAAAGCCCTTCCTGCTGTATTTACCTAACAACCTGAGGCGTGGGGTACTACGACTTATGAAAATACGACGTCTTCTGATTGTTAAATGAACGTCGTTTCATATGAAGCCCCTACAAAACTACACTTGTCTATACACGATAATAATTAGTGTTCCAATGCAATATGTGTGTAGGTTACAGTCAGTCATCATCAGTCAATCAATTTATTCATGTCAATCGGGTCTCGCCCATAACACACAAACATTTCAAATGTCGGTATATTAAAATGTAGGTTATCGTCAAGTTTGGTGCCGGTGCGCGGGGGCTGTATTACATGGGAAACAGTCTAACTAGAGAATTATTACGTGGATTTCACAGGAAATAACTTGGAGGCAGTGGCTCCGGAATAGGGGGGTGCAGGGGGTACATGTCACCCCCCTGAAAAAAGGCCAGGGGGGTACGCAATGAT
>JAQFXU010001839.1:0-25070 GCA_034693705.1 Spatulosminthurus flaviceps | reverse complement strand
AGTGGGAGAACAGTCATTTTATGTACTGAACTGGAAATAACACGTTAATAAAGTCATGAATTGAATTGAATTGAATACAATCTGGTCAGATATTGGACGGAATTTGGTTGGTGCAAACAGTGAACTCAAGGCGCTTTTGAAATTATTGGACCAGACACAAATTCAATATTCGTTGGCTGCTGAACCGATTTGCAGAGGCATTAGTTGGAAGTTTAATCCACCGGCTGCACCAAATATGGGAGGCTCGTGGGAACGGCTCATTCAATCAGTCAAACGTGCAATTCAAGCTGTATTGTCCCGTCAAGTGCTTCGCCTTGAAGCTCTTCAAACTTTCTTTGTGGAAATCGCGCATACAGTAAACAGCCGTCCATTGACACATGTATCTGTTGATCCTCGTGATCCTGGGGCCATTACCCCAAACCACTTGCTGTTAGGACCGAATACGGAGATATTCCAACCTCTTGACGCTGTAAAGATTAATTTGCGGAGGCAATGGATGATCTGCCAAAGACATGGTGATAATTTTTGGAGACGCTGGATAAAGGAGTACAGACCACATTAATTCAACGACATAAATGATTCAAGCAAGGAAGAATCGTAAACGTTGGCGATATTGCTGTCATTGGCGACGAAACAATGCCGAGGAATTTCTGGCCCTTGGGTCGTATAATTGATGTCTAACCAGGACGTGACGGAATCGTAAGAATAGTTGATGTCAAGACTGCATCCGGTACATACAGAAGACCAGTCTCCAAACTATGCCTACTCGACATTAAGGATAGTAGTAAGCCATAGTATGCTTACGGGGGGAAGAATGTTGTCGAGTAGAATGCTGCTTGCCATTTAATTTATTTAAATGAATGATTTTATTTTATTTTTCAAAAAGTGAAGTTAAATTTAATTTAAAAGTTGAAATATTTTATTTTGCTGAAAATAGTATTTTAATAGTAAAAGTTAACTAAACGAAGAAATGATTAGCCGAAGCAAATTATGCGAATTAATTGGTTATTTAACTGCGACCAAAAATCTTACTCCCAAAGGGAGTATAAAAGCAAATGTTCAAGCAATCAGAGCAATCAATCTTTCCTTGAGATTGGAGTTGCTCTGGTCCATGGAAAGAAGCTGGGAGTTACTCTCGGCTTTCACAGACACTAGGGAAAACAGAACATTTTTAAATCCCCTACTCCCAACTAACTACGCTCTTGGACTCATCCCGGGTCAAGACAAGTTCTCAAGTTGGATTGCGGATGTTACAAGATTTCTGTTAAAGAGGTTTACTACCCTATCGTAATGAAGCTGTCCATGCTGGAGAAATTGAAGCTGTCTATGCTGCAGTCCATTGAAGCTATCCATGCTGGAGTCATTGAAGCCGTCCAATACTGAGCGTGTTATTATTACAAATGCTACATATCTATGTTGTCACGAACACTACACATCTATGCTTATGTCAATGCTAGTACTCATGCGCAGATGAATGTTTATGTTAATAAATGCTGGTTTAATTGAATGTTTAAGTTTGCTAGTACTATAACATAGCTGGTCCTTCGAAAACCTGAAAACTCAAGTTAACGTCAATTGGCTCAACAACAACATATATTTATAAGCCATATGATGCCTAACTCTACCTTTCCTTACCTAGTGGTGTGGCTTAAAAACACACTCCTAGAATCAAAATCCTGCTAAAGCTCATTACAAAGGAATAAAATATTGTAAAACATGTGTAGGAGCAAGTTAACATTCCTACATAGTTACGAAACTTAATAAATTTATTCAATGACCACAACATATGTTTTACTCCTAAAATTTTTACATTTTGTTGTCTAACATGCGAAAAGGGCTAAATATTTTGAAACATATAAATTTGGTCGAATGCACCTCTTTTCTAAAGTTCTAAAGCCACATGCTTCCACCTTACTTCCAGGTTAGCAAGGCGGAAATAGTATTCGTCCAAATGAAATCGAAGATAGTGAGCACAGTAGATCTTTTGATGGGATATAAGCCAGCCATGCGCACAGAGACGCATGGGCAGGACTTTGCTAAAGCGCGGGCCATATGATACCTCCGTACCTTCTCCAGCATTTCCTGTGCTTTTCTTTGAAAAGCCCCACCAAACTTCTCCAGCTTCCGGAAATCATGAATTGCCTCATCCTCCCTTGAACTAATAACCAGCGTTTTCTTCTTTCTCATTCGACCAACCCCCTCAAAAGCCTTCGGAGCTACCACGGGCTCAACACCATGTTTCGGCTCTCCAAGAGTTTCACCTTCCCTCAACTTCTCAAGAACATCTTCCAAATTTAGGCATGAGAAGAGCATTTTGGTTCCTTCCTCATCCGACATTTCCTTCATTGCTGCATTGCTGGGGTAGAAAGTAAATACTAAGAGCAGCATCATTCCCGTCATCAAGGGGAAGTTTGCATACAAATTGAATTCCAATTCGTGGGTGAAGCGAAGTGTACCATAATTGCCCAAAATGATGTTCCCTCCCGCGAACAATGTGATGAATGGCACGAACGTACTCGCAAAGGCAAAGTTATACATCTTGCTCAGAATTTGCACCATCCTGTATGACTTCACACACTCCTCCGTTGATTCCTTTGTTTGTCGCCTTGCACAGTGATTCACGAAATAAATAGTAGAATAAATAAGCGCATGCAGCTACACTTTAATAAATTATATACATTTTTATATAATGTATATACGTAATTAAGTACATGTCTTACCGATAAATAAGAATCTGATTGCACGTTTGATTATGCAGCATCCCCACAAACAATTGAAAATATCCAGACTGGAAATTACTCATGACCCTGTAGTACGCGTAGGGAACCCAGAGACCCCAAGCTACAGGACTCCTATACTCTTCCGGCACATTGGAGAATAAGTACTGAGGCTTGAGTCCCTCCGAAGCGACCATCAATGCTTGGAAAAAGCATTGACCACAACTTAAATACATATGAGCCTTTACAACCTTATGGTCACTGGTCTCCGGCAAGTTGCTCTCCTTGAAATGCTCACGCATCCCTAGAGCCTGATTAACATAGCTCACCATATCCTCCCCATACCAATACACACTGAAATGCATGGATGTGATGAAACTCCAACTGATGAAAAGAAAAAGTACCAGAGACCATTCCCCTCGCCCTACTCCTTCATCAAAACAGCCTCGAATCAACTCCCAAGTCACTTGAGCCGTCTCAACCAGCATCCCCAAAGGCATGAGGAGCATCCAAAGTTTATACTTGAGTCCTCCTCTGTCCAATGAAAATCGCTTCTCCAGCTTGTCGTAACTAAATGGGACAGCATTCAGATTGACTGCGATCCGAAAGTACTTCTCCATGTAATGGTAAGACAATGCTACATCTTCCGCTTGAACTATAGTTACCTCTGGAACTTTGGCGGTCATTTTCAGGGAAAAAATATTTTTTTGCTCAGATTTTATATAAATTCTGCGCTAAGTCCTCAGTCTTTGCTAGAGTTATGGAAATTAACTTTTTCTCAGTCTGGGGCATAGTCATTTCATGTTGCCTATATTGAGGAATTTGTTAGGTACTAGTTATTTATCCACGTGCCTGAAGATATCATCTTGTATAGACACTTAATTAATAATAATTAGTATGAGTAATAATTAGTGCACAAAATTAATTAGTAACTTGCCAACGTTATGTTGTAAGAAATAGTAGAGGTAGATTCTTGGAAATGAATATCAATTTCGTACAGGTGAGTCAAGCAACGATTAAACTCCGCGGTTAGCATAATTTCGCACGTGGTACTACGCACGCATGTATTTAATGAGAACAAACGTAGAGGGAGGTGTTTGTGTAATAAATAGGCCACTCCTGAAGTATAATTCTGGCTTGACTAGCCCGTACATATCCGTTATAGCCTTATTAATTATTTCATATGGCATAATTGTAATTTACTTAGGTTTCATTAGATACGTAGCATAAATTAAAGGCTCGTGAATTATTATTGAAATGATATAAACTCTAAATGAGATTCGTCGCTAATTAAAATATTAATTGCTATGGTGCTCCAAATGGACGCCACCGTTACTTGAGTGCCTTAATTTGGTTTGTGGATTTCAATAAAGATAATGTATGCACAGTCATTTGTTCAATTTCCCGTGGACTAGGACAGCAAACATTATAGCTTGTATAGTATAATTAATTTAATGTCAACCAAACCTAATTAACCCATTTTTGCGAACATTCTATATTCTGATTACGTACATACTTGAAAATAATTAAGTTTATAACCAAAAGTAATTAAATAAAAAATAAAATATTCGGGGGGCAAATGTCAGTTTGCAGTCCTTTTTCCGTGCTAATCATTATTCCAGTTAAACCAAGTGTAAATATTTTATAAGGGGTTACTTTTCCTCAAATAGGAATGCCGAAAACCTTTTTTTCTGCCAGAGGGTTAAATCGGTTTTGGGTATGTACTACTGGACAAGACATACAATTTGGTGGTGGTAGCAGGACGGTCACTTGCGTAGCACGGAAGTTATGGAAGTTTTTCGTGGTTTTTAGGTGTATTCGTATAAAATAAATTACTCGAAAGCTGGTTGACAGATTTTGACGAAACTTTCACCATTCTGTAGCCTTTTTAATTCCCTAGGTCAGATTTTGAGCAATTTTTGAAATTCCGAAAATTAGCTTCAAAATTTGGATGTCTTCTTCTAAAGTATAAATTTTTTCTTCAAAATATAGATTTTTTCTTTGCTACCACCACCAAATTGTATGTCTTGTCCAGTAGTACATACCCAAAACCGATTTAACCCACTGGCAGAAAAAAAGGTTTTCTGCATTCCTATTTGAGGAAAAATTACCCAAGGGAAATTACTAAAAATATGTAGCAAATACCTCAAATCATCTTGCCATCATTGACTATGATATCTTCATTTAAGTTAAGCATTTGAAATGTCTCAACAAAATCTAGCTAAAGCTAAACCCACTTATTATCCGTAAGATTTTTTCTTTCAGCTTTCATGTGTACAGATGGTTTATTGGGGAGTGATGCTTGAAGCCAATTAAAGAAAAATTAAATATTCAGATAAAATACGCGGCAGAGCTTGTGTCCAAGGGCTACATTTAGACACAAAAAGTCAATAGTCCTTGAAAAAAATGTACATGTAAATCACTCCCGTTTAAATCCTGTGTAAATATTTGTAAACGCGGAAAGAAACAAACTAATATTGTGTAGCATTTTTAGCCTTAAATCTTTGTGCTTACAGAAGTTGTAGGATCATTTGGTAAGACTACAAAAATAAAAATAAAGTGGGGTTTATACTCCGATTCATACCCAAAGGTCTAACAGAGTTGTCAACCATCTGAAGCCTTTATTCAGATCAGTTACAAAGTTTCAATGGTTAACCATATCTATGAGAAAACCTCGCACAAGCTGTCAAATGTCTGAGCGGTCAGGGGAAAACCCGGTGGGAAAAAACCCCTTTCCTTGAGCCAAATTACATACCACTCCCGGGATTCGAACCCGAGTATGACTCAGACGACCCTCGAGTAAACCCGAGTCCATTGCCGCTACACTAATGGAGCTTGTCATTCGGTAAGACTAGGGTTGGATTCAAGTTCACTTCTATACAGTGCATTTATCAATTTTATTTTGAAACACTAATAGTACACATTGTATGATTTGTAATTATTGCATAAATGATAATAAACATTATTTGTTTTTATATAATACAAATATAGATTTCCAGTTTGTCATTTATTATTGCATGTATTAAAGGAGTCTGTTGCGACGGGATATGTAGTGCATTGTTTAGCATGATGATGCTATTAGTATTGTTTGTAAATATTAATTATTTCACAAGGAATTAGTTGGTTACCTTAATTTAATAAGATGATTGGCCAACTTCATTAGCTTCAGTATCTTTACGGAGCGGATCTGAGGATCGGGAATGGCTCTTCAACTATTGACTAGATCAGACGTGTTAATTAGCTCAATAAATATTCTCTTTTTTTCTTATTAACAACTACCAACCACCACCACCATCCTTCTTTTGTCCTCATTCCTCTAATAATAATTATTCGAAGTGCTCAACAGAGTCCATCCTATGCCATCCTGATGAATAATTAAAAGTACTTAGGAAGTTCCGAACTTTATGCACAATTAGGTGGAAGATATTTAAAATTACCCATTACAATGCACTGATTATTAATGTTCCTGTCTATTTGACAATATATCTTCGTTATCAGTATTATCTGTGTAGAATGTACCAAGTCAGGTGAAATGCTTCCGGAAGTGAATTCCCTGCAGTGTAGTTATGACTAATGCGATGAGGAAAAAAATATGGATTACACACCCTGACATTTCCTTGTCTTTTAGCAAAAAGAGTGATCGTGTAATCTCTTGGATAAAAAAGGCGTATAACCTTTTCATTGCAAAATATTTTGTTTATCTTTGTCAGAGTGTCATGGAGGGCAATAAAATTTATATTATTTCACGATTCTTTTTAAAGCTCTAAAATAAGTTCATAACGTTTTTGTCTTTCATAAAGCTAACACTTCTTCATTGCAATAATTTGAATAAATGAAGCCCTTCAAAATTTTCAGTTTTTTACCTTTGTTTTTAGTACTACTAGTACAATTCATTCGCGTATCCTTGGGTGCTATTGTAGACCAAAATGGAGGCTATACCTTGGTCATTGGGATTCATCGGAATGAGACCAAGCCAAATAATTTGGACGCGTATATTAATAATATAAAGGTAATTTTACTTGTCAAAATTTGAAATAATTATTAAAATTTTGCTTAAAAAATTAGTTAAGAAAATTATTTTGGAAGTCAAAAATAAAAACCAAGTTAAATTTTGTGTTGAAATTTTTGAATAAAGTTTCCCCAAAATTTGGAGCACTTTTAAGGTTGAATTATATACTTCAAATTTGTTGTACTTCATAGGCTGCTATAAGTTCCTTCTCCTTTCAAATGTGGATTGCCACTCATGAAAATTTCTTTGTCCGAAATTTGCAAATTATTGCACCTGCGACGTGGGATTTATCTTCAAATTTGACGGCGTAATGCTCCAAAATTTACTTTTAAGTTTACATTTTCTCAACAATTCTTAAGCGTGTAATTATTTTCTTTAAACCTAAGGAAATCCTTTTCCACCTCTGACATTCGTCTCTCGTCAAGCGTCCAATTTCCACAAGTAGACAACCCAAATTTATGTGGTCTACCAGGAAATTTTATGCTCCTGCCATTTAATACTTTCGAAACCAGCCATTCTGGGAAATATGGGGAGCATTGTAAGCTTAAAATTTGACTATTTTTCACCATTTATTTTAACATTTTTTTTTGTACAGAAATATCTTTTAAAAAACAGGGAAAGTTCTCTTGGTCAACTGGGCCAAATACCGTTGGGGTGTTCACGACGAACATGGTCTACCTGGAGACAAGCGGTTCCCATATTTTACGAAAGCCTTGGCCGCCAACGAAACTCAACCTAAATGGCTTCTTAATGGATGCACCAACGCCCAAGGGAATAAACTTGACGGAGAATATCGCATGTTGTAAGTGAGATTTTCCTAAAAATTTGAAGAAAAAAATTGCAAAAAAGCTTTATGTCGATTTTATGTTCAAGGAACCGAACTCTCTGTGATGCTACTTCCGAATCCGAGCTAAACCTCGAATGTAGGTTTTTTCCGGACAAAAATGCAAATTATGATGTTACTTCCTCTTTAATGCATTTCCATTTCATGGAATCCGTCAATAAATTCTGTGACTCCACAACTCATCAAAGACACGTACCTACAAAGCAGAACCTCTTTTGTGATAACAAAAGTATCATGGAAATTATCGAGTCCACCTCGGACTTCAAAGGGATTGTAGAAAAAGCCCAAAATGTCCCAGCTCTTAAAACCGAAATCCTCTCGGCTGCTTCATCCAAACCAGCTTTGTATCTTTTGCTTGATAGTGGAATCGCGGATTATGTAAGTATTGCTAAAAACCAAAATTGCATTTTTATTTGCATTATTTATTTTCCTGTAGTGATAGCATACTGTGATTTTTTATAGGAGGACACGAGGTTGATAAACAAAGCATTTCTGGAGTTTGGCAAATTTTTCGCGAATGTTGACCCTAATTTGTATAAGGATTTAGTGGTATCAGTGGCTCAATTTCCTTCTAAGCAGAACGGGCTATATGTTGAAGAGTTAGTACCTTTGGGGCTACTGCATGACAATAGGGATTTAGTCATTGAGTAAGTGTTTGAAGCCTTATCTCTATTTTATCACAATAATGTGAATGACTTTTTATTTGTTTTATGATTGCAGTGCCGTCGGTAACCACAAAATTGTCAATAGCACTACTCATGACTTTGGCATTGCACTTGAACAAGCTGCATCAGCAATTAAAGCCCATAGTCCGTCTGAGGGTGGGAATATTTTATTTTTGAAGACCACCGGAGCAACAAACTCTCGTGAGTTATCGTAATATAAAAACGAACGTAAAAGAGAAAAATTTGGATGAAAATGCTTGGGAAAAACTCAATTAATATTTAAAGAAAAATATTGGAAAATATTAAAAGAGAAATTTACCAAAAATGTAATAAAAATCAAATGTGATTTTTTTTACCACAGTAAAATTCACAATCGAGAAAGAACTCGAGCTATTCCTGCGAGCAGAAAAAATCAAGCTCTTTACTCTCGAGATTGTTGATCATGAATTTACTCGTCAAAATTTGGCACAAATTGCCTCAGCAACGCAGGGAGACGCAATTGCAATTCGACGGGCTGACGACGTGGGAGAACAAATCCCCTTGGATATTTCTACATGGCTTAATTACGTTGTCCTTTCTCTGTACTCTAAGCTACCTGAGACGGGACGAGTGGAAAGAATTGTAAAACAATTGCAAAAATATTTAAACATAATTTTTTCTCCAACCCAATTATGAGGGAATTAATCACGGAAATTTCTTGTAGGTCCTAACTGAAATTGTGGAGCCCTCAAAAATTTATAAAATCCCGGTCCTAGCCAAAACTGATACTTTGACTTTCATTTTAACAACGACAGGCGGAATTGTGGCTGAGAATGTAGAAGCAGGAATTATAACCCCGGAAATTACCATTAGAGCGAAATTTACCGAACAAAAAGAATTTGGTCAAAATCGTAGGGTTTATGTGGGCGTTTTGGATACGAGCGATTGGGTAATTCGAGGCATTATTTTTTATAGTGCGTTTTAATTTTGTATAAGATGTAATGCGGTATTATTTCTAATAGACGGTGAACCAAGTCTCGTTTCAATACCCAGGGACACAAAATGGTCGCTTGACTGTCCTTTCAAATGGAGTGGATCTTCCTGGCGAGATATCCGTGTCAGTAGTAACTTCAGCCGCTGATAATATTTTGGACTATCAAAGTATCAAAAATCCTAATGCTCCATTTGTCTTATCCGCAATGGTCCTCCAAGGAAAAATGAACGTAGTGGGAGCAAGAGTAATTGCTACGATCCAACATGGCGACGGAATCATTCAAACACTTCAGCTTTCGGATTCCAGTCCTGATTTGGTAAATCCTGCGGGAGATGGCATCTACTCAGAAATTGCGTTATTATCCCAAAACGGGGAATATTCCATCTCTGTAACGGTGACCAAAGACACTTCAGTTACTTTCGACGCACTTCCAATGACCTTCAGCTTCATAACCCCCGACCAGCAATTTGAAACCATCCAACCTGTTGTGTTTCCCGCGGGTGTCACCAAAGTAGCCCGACTAGGGTCAAATATTCTGGTGACGAATGTGGATAAATTTGAACCGGTAAATAAGGACTTTAAAAAATCAAAAATTTCTATGAAGCAGAATTTTTATTAATAAATTCTTTAAAATTGTAGACCGTCCAGAAGATCCGAGATTTAACCGTCACCATTTCCGAAATGAATCCCATCAACATTACTTTTGAGTTTACTACCCCCAGAGTTTTGAATTTGGAAAATGGTGGGAGTAGTCCAATGATTTATACCTTCTATTCTTCAGAGAGTTTGGATTTACTGTCGGACTTTAATACAGAAAATTTACCCCCTGGGGTAAAATTAGCTTTCTCCGAGACGGGTGGGGAGACACCTGGGTCACTTAAAAGAGTTAGTATTTCTGTTCCAAGAGCATCCTACACTTATTACGTTGTTGTTGGGAGAAGCTCCACTGTTTATTTGGTAAGGACATTTTGGACATTAATAATTAATGTTATTTAATAATTATTTGAGATCGTCTTTATTTTAACTAAATTTTTGATTGGTAGTCATTACCCTCGAATATCGTGGGTGTTACTGAGGCCGAAGAACAATCTACAACGACAACTCCGGAAACATCTACGGACGTCTCTGGCAGCTCCACCGACGTTCCTGATAGCACCACCGACGTCTCTGGCAGCTCCACCGACGTTCCTGATAGCACTACCGACGTCTCTGGTAGCTCCACCGATGTCTCTGGCAGCTCCACCGACGTTCCTGATAGCACCTCGGACGGCTCTGGCAACTCCACCGACGTCCCTGGCACTTCTACCGATGGAACCAGTACGGGAACGACTCCTTCTTCTGTCGAGCCAGATGAGGACAAAAAGCCCTGGGCAGGGACCCCTGTCGGTATAATTGTGATTATTGCTATTATTGTCGCCATCCTCGGAGCAGCTTTCATTGTTTACCGCTGTATAAAGAAACGCAGGTCCTCCAGGCGTGCTATAGTTTCACGTTCTTAATTACTATTTACTTTTACTTAGTTACCATTACTGAATTAATGATTTTGTCTTGCTTAACAGAATAAACAACAGATATTATGTTTAATGAACGCGTATTTTTATATGTTTAATGTTTGAAAATTTAGTATTTTATTCACGCTCAAAGACCTAATCACAAAACGGGACCGATACACTTGCAATATCATCAATCAATAAAAATCAAACTTGTGTTAAAACACTGCAACGATAAAAATTGCTCAAAAGATAAATTCTCGAAGTTTCAGCGCGTAAATTTAAAATAAGTAAGCAATAATTCGCCTCTTTCCTAATTACAAGCTGCCAACTAATAATTATCCTGATCTGAACAAAAAAATATTTTCTATACACAAATAATAGTAATAACAATAATTTGACAAACAATTTAAGTATTATTTAAGTACTTCCAAGAACTAAGGTTTGTTCAATATATTCCTTTAAAAATAGTTCCATAGCTTGTTGGGCCGCATGTAAATTTCTAGCTACTGCTATCCGGAATGGCGAGTCATCACATTGATTGGTTTTGGTCAAGGAGGCTCCATGATGTAAAAGCTCCGTGATGCATTTGATATGATTCCCAATCGTGGCATACATCAACGCTGTGTTCCCATGCTCATCACTTGCATCCACTTCCGCTCCACTGGACAAAAGGTAGGCGACAATTTCGAAATGTCCGTTCGTAGATGCCATCATGAGAGCCGTTTCCTTTCCCACACTCCCAAAGTTTATGTTGGCTCCTTTTTCAACTAACATTTGGACGGTGGGGAGCCGTCCATGGAAACTGGCCCACATTAATGGGCTGTAATTGTGTTGGTCCAAACTATTGACGTTAGAGTCTGTTTTTGATAAAGAAGAAAAATAATTTCAACACGTTCAATTATTCACATATGTAATTTAAATCTTAAATGCTTTTTTATATACTCCCGTCAAAATTCAAACAAACCAAAACCACGAGCTAAAACAACATCAGAAAATAATTTCTGAGTTTACATTTTTATAGGTAGAACTTTTTAATACGACTTAAATCATAAATGGTAACTTACCATTAATATCATGAAATTCCACCTCTCCTTTGGCAACCTTTTCGTGAAAAGTGAGGGGGTCAGGGGTGAAATCCTTCGTGTGAGTTTGTACATTTCCTCGTTGCAAATTCGTCAAAACGGTGAGAGATTGTTGCTACAGAAAGAAAAAAACACAAGTAAAAATATTTCAAATGATAGCTCTAATAATTATTATCATTGAAATAATTTTAAATGTTGAAAACTACAGAATTTTTATTTACTCACTTTGTAAGGCAAAAAGGCGCTATTAATCCCACCGATTTCCGGTAACTTATTATCTTTTGTTCCCTTGGATGAGCCAGCTCCTTGATTCCTCTCATCTTCCCAATTAATTTGGCCTCCCTCGATTTTAATTTGAACATTATTACTACTCTCTTCAGAAAATTCATATGTAGTGTCAATGTCATTACTTCCGTTACTATTACAATTCATTATCCTTTCGACCAGGTCATTGACTAGTGCCAAATCACTATAAGAAGGTTCGGGTTGCCTCAACTCTTTCATTGAGTCAAATTCAAAAAACTAAAAGTAATATTTTTAAAAAACAAACCTAAACACAATTCCAAATTCCGCCTCATTTACTCTTTTTGAGAATCATACTATTTTTAAACTTGGCTAATTTTAAACTCAAAGTTATATCAAAAGCTTTTAGAATGTCTATAAATATATTCAGAAAAATATTTGACGGGGAAATTTTCTTTAAACTTTTTGGGCAATTTCTTATTGTTTTTTAATAGGTGGGAAATATTTGGCTCTTTGTGTTGTCAAATGGTAAATATTTGACAACACACCTTTACAAGTTTGCCCAATAAAACTTGTAATTAATTTAAACTACAATGGCAATAGTATTTGTCAGCTCAACACCAACATAATATTTCCCCTCGTTAAATCCTCGTAAAATTTGAACTGAACCGCCAAAACAGTGTAATCTAGAAAGGATAGCCGAAATGCAGCGGAAAAGCAGAGTTGAAGTTAAAGCCACGCAAATTCTTGTAAATACTTTCTAATTAGAAAATACAATTATTCTAATTAGAATTATTTTTAAACTACAGGAATGCGAAAGATGTGTTTTAAAATAATTGATTTTTTAATAAGCAAATTTTAAGTACTCCAAAAATACCCTAAAAACCTTTTCCCGCCAACTTTTTTCTACCTATGTAAATGATTTTAAACATGGAAGTAATACAATTTGTGGATATTTTTCAAATTTTCTGCTTATTTTCTAAATATATATAGACAATATTGGGGCATGCTAAAATTATACTTAAGTAAATTTTAAAATCTCAATTCTATTATTGTTCCTGAGCTTTTGACTTTGTTAATGTTAAACTTGACTTTGAATCAGAGCCTCATAAATACAGCCACCTATCGAAAATACATGGCACTTTTGTAGTTACAGTTTCCCCTGATAGATGGCTCTGTCCCCCAAAAATGAATATGTGAAGTATTTCGAACGAAAAGTGTGATTTTTATCAATGATCTCCAGCTCACTCACAAATCTCCACGAAGAAGCAGTTTTACATTCACAATAAGCCGTTTAATACTACATAGCTAAAATCCATGCGTATGCGTTCAAATTCTCAAGAGACTCTTGACGATCTCTCATCCTCTCGTCTCGTCGTCTCCTCTCAAATGCAATTTTGCCCAAATAAAATCCCAATTACTCAATTACCCATCCTCGGCTTGAATTATTACTGGAATTAATTGCCATTTAAATGCATTATCCTCTCCTTTCCGAACGGCTAATTATTTCCTCGAAGGAACAAGTTCCTCTCCTCTATACCTTATTGACTTTACAATGAAGGTGATTACCCCGGGATTTATGACCACAATATGTAAATGTAATGTTTAACTAATTAATTATCAAAGACCATTCATTTCCCCACCACTCTCCCTTCAAACTCTCCTACACATGTGTAGTATCCCATAACAAAACTCCATCTATACACCTTGTAAATACTCAACACCAATTATATTTGTCAGCATCTTCAAAAATCCTCGTACTATATCTTTCCCTCCAAAAAAATAGCTCTTCTTAAAAACCTCCCCTGAATTAATTTATTTGACCTCCAACCTTGAAACCCTGCTACAGAACCAGTTCCAACATTCATTTGTCATTTTGTCGGGAAAAAATACACTGTTTATGAAACTTCGCCAATATCCCAATAACAAACGTTAACAAAAAAAACATACAAATTATTCACAACTTTTAACATTTAAATTGGAAAAACCCACACATAATTCCTTTCAATTTATCTCTTTTAATTTTTCTCAAAATCCTCCCTCAAAAATTTACTCCTTAAAATTTCCCTTCAATTCAGCTCAAGCTCAAAATCCCACCAAAATTGTCCATATCACTTCATTACCCATAAAAATTTCCCACCATTACTTCTTTCACACAAATGTATCACTGAACTTCGGGGTATAAATTCAAGGAATTGAAGAGAGACGTGAGAGGACAGTTTTATAATATTCAGCACAAGCCACCAGGAAGAGCAAGAGGAGCAGATGAAGCTTTAGCTTGTAAACATCCTCTCAAAGAGTCATCAGGTTTACACTTCCTCACGTTGCTCCTCCATCATGTAATGCTGTGTATAATGTCACGATAGAAAAAAAGGGTCTTTGGTGGTCTCAACCCTAGAGAGAACGTGTTCCCATGGCACAATAACTTAATGGTCGTAAGGCATAAACATGGTAGCCATTAAAGAGTGACAGGGCCAGCAAAAGAATCAAGTTCCCATAAAATCTCATATTTTACACACTGGACAGAGTAACTACATAGAGAGATATACACGAGAGAGATATGAGGATCCACAGAGAAAAGATATAGGAATAAGAGAGGACTATTTAGGAGCCAAACATCACTTCACTTTTGTTCCTCATATATCCTTCAAATGCTCAAATAATGCTCCTGGTGGTCAAATTATTGTCCACAAAGAAGCATGGCATGGCACAAGACCTCTATACCACCAGAGAGACAGAGAGTTACCCAGGAGCGAGATGAGCAGGAGGATACAGGAATGAGTACAATGGACAAGTCACTAGGATGATATATTCTATTACATTAGACTTGCACAAGAGAGATGAATAACAGAGAAGAAGACAACATTTGAAAATCCTATAAGGCTCATAAATACTGAGGTAGTAGTATGTAGTTGGTAGTTTGTAGTTTCTACGGTAGCAATATGGAGTCAATGGTGTGTAAGTCCTTTACAGGTGATATATGTAGATGACTAGGAGATTCGGTGGTGCGTGTGTTTGTGTGTGGGGGAGATGAAGAACAATTTCAAGTTGATTGTTGTGCGTATGTACACTTTCCTCTATAGGAGTGAAAGAAGAATTGGGACCATCTCATTGTTGTGACTAGTCCTGGACATGTTGCAAGCCTGGCTCAATGATTAATGGCTGGGGACTATATCTATCATGTTTTTCCTTATTATTCTCTACTTACTTAATAGATAGAGGTGATTGTTCATGTGCGGAGTAGCTATCCTATATATTGGCTATTATTACCATGACGTTGGGTTCAGAAGGCTGGGAAATCAATTCCATAATTTAATTTACAAGGGATCAATTGAAACCTCCAATTTGGGAGGTTTCTTAACAGGATATTCGTTGTGGAGGAGGATGAATTGCGTTTTTATATTGCATTTCAGGGTATACGCTCTTGATTTTCAAAGGTTACCAACTTCCATGGATTTCCACGAAATTTTCAAGTCCGAAATGTTAAGACACGTTGTTTTTGAGCTACAATGGTTGTGAAAATTTACCCCTCACGTTTGCTCCCAATATAAATATAAGAATATCAAAAATTTTAGCAAGAATACTTGAGAAAATTTACCATGATATTTTAGGCTAGAAAATTTGAGAAAAATGTTACAAGTTTCAAGCTGAAAAAAACTGAGAAAATTTGTGAGACCTTTTCATAAAATTTCAAGCATGAAAGGGAGAGAAAATTTACCAAAAAGATTGAAAAATTATGTATTCCGAAGTTTATTTTTAATACGCATCTTGAATCAAGCAGAAAGGTTGAGAAAATTTTAGCATCAAATTTACAAAATTGAACAGTTGAAGAAATTTCACAGTAAATATTTAAAGAAAAAATCGCGGACACGTAGTGACCAAATATAATAATTATTTATTTCGAAGGTACGAGAACAAAATGGTAGGAAAACAGGAAGGGAATTTCTAAAAGAAAAAAGTGTATTGAAAACATTGCCATACAGGCCTACGTATAGAGATACATTTACCAAAAGAAGAGTAAGTGATTAGGAAAAATTGAAGACTCATTGTGAATTTGGAAGCCTTTAAGGAAAGAGAAATCCAAGACGGCTGGCAAGCGTCTCACCTGTGATTACCACGGAAGATAAAAACCGATTAGCCTCTACCACGACACGGATGACAAGATCACACTGACCGATAGGACCTTTTCTTCACACGATCATCCTCCGGTCCAAAACATAGCCCCAGTTCTCTCTCCCTCCCTCCGCTTATTTATCCTCACAATTTAGCCTATACACATCATCCACCAATCTCCGCTATACCCTATATCATGTACATATACCAAGACAAAACAGTACCAGTACAACATTATAAGGAATAAAAAAGGAGATGGTATTTCCCGATAAAATGCAAAAATCTCCTTCTTACATCTCCCCACAAAGAAAATACGTCCCTAAATTTCCCTTGTTTCTTCAATTCCATTTCCACCGTAGATTTTCAATGAAAATTTCCCTACATTTCCTCACCTGCCCATTTGCACTTAAACCACTTTCCACGGATTTTTCCACAAAATTTCTAAACTATTTTCCTCTTTCCTTTTTCATTGAAATTTTTACTGTTTTTACCATTTCAACAAATTATTCCTCAAAATTCTTTTAAGTTCAGCCGCTCAATATATTTGCTGAGTTTTTCCCCTAAAGTTTTTCATAAATTTTCATAAAATTTCCCCACATTTCATTTTTCTGATGTTTTCCTGATAAAAATCCCCATGAATCATACGGATAACAATGATAATAGTAAAAAAAGGTGGGAAAAATTAAAACTCACTCCGAAAATAATCCCTTGACTCCAGAATTAAATCTATGCTTCCTAAATGGGCGGGTCAAAATCTGCCCTTTCCTCACATACATATTTATGTATTCAAATAAATAGAGAAAAACAGAGCTGAAAAGACCAAAGTTTTATTTAAACCATGTTTTAAATAGGACTGGAGATTTTGTCCAAGATTACACACACACACAGCAGAGCACAGAGCGGAGCAACCTCCCTAAAAATTAAATCCCCTAAAAAAGCAACTATAATATAAAAGCACGATAATAATGCTTATACATACACAGACAAAGCTCATAAATTCAAAGAGGAAAATAAAAATCTAGAAAGAGAGAGAGAGAGAGAGTCCAGCCTCTGTGAAATGTTCCGCATCTGTAGTATCGTGCATTACTCGAAATTAGTTCCTTCATCCGAACCAAGAGTCTTATCATTAAAGCCGATCTAAAAACCTAGGATTTAACGTAGCTACGTGGCTCCATATGTAGCTTCTTGGGAATTCTTCTTGGCTAATGTACATATAAATACATGTGTGGACTCTTATTAGAAAATTCTTTTGAGTTGTGTAATAATATTACAATACAGGGTCATCATAGAGGGACGTAAAGTCAGGAGATTCCTATATGCCCGGAGCATAGCTCTCTTATTGTAAATAGAAAATGATAATAATGGAGGATGAGAGAGGAATGACAATAAAAAGATGACACCAAGAGCGGACCGAATGGGTAGCAATGGGAGAGCCACGCGAAAAAAACCTCACACCGTAACAACAACAACAACAATAACGAAACAAGGACAGAACGAGAAGAGCTATAAGGATGGAAAGAAAAAGGAAGCAGAACGAATACGAGAGAGAGAACTAAAACCAGGCACCCTACCGTCTCTTATTGGTTTGTGTCAACAGGGACCCTCTGGCCCTCCACGTTGTCCATATACCAATGACTTGCCAGCACCTATTTCATTCCATTGTATTTTTTCCTCTTCTTTTTATACGTATACTTCACATTTTTTTTAAAAACTACAATGTCCCTTTTGGGTGATAAAAATTTCTACCTGTACAAAATTTTGTCAAACATTTCAAGGAGGAATTTTTTGCTCTTAATTTAAGCAAATGGGGCTGATAAAAATTTCTACCTGTCGTAAAATATGTTCAAAACTTTCAAGCAAATGGGGCTGATCAAAATTAAAAACTCTAAAATGTGGACAAATTTTAATGGTTTTCACATCTAAACAAGCAAATGGTGCTGATAAAAATGTTAGCCCAAAATTCATATACTAAAATGTCAA
The DNA here is from genome assembly GCA_034693705.1 of Spatulosminthurus flaviceps. Lineage (NCBI taxonomy): Eukaryota > Metazoa > Arthropoda > Collembola > Symphypleona > Sminthuridae > Spatulosminthurus > Spatulosminthurus flaviceps. Next base: position 6,951 of record JAQFXU010001839.1, on the reverse strand, counting down.
TGTTTCTGCCCTTTAACCAAATAAATCTGAGACGGTAAAAAATTTTGCTCTGAAAAATATTTCCTTAGGTTTAAAACTTTTTCAATGGGTAAAAATATGAAAAATTGGACAATTTTTATCAAAATATTTCAGTGGTTTTTTACCTATAGAAAATACGAGTAAATTTAAACGCAGTTCTTTTCATAGATAAAATTCCAAATATTTTAGCACGTCAATTCCCCCATATATTTTACCAAAGAAATATACACCTATATTTTACCATGGGAAACATATACCATTTTATTTGTTTGTATTCTCTACATCTACACGTATGAATGGGAAATGTAGAGATAAAGTAATAAGTATGTATGTGGAAGCGTAAAATATTTATTAGATTCAATTCAAGTGCATTGGCTGGAGGTCCCTTTTTTGTAAAATATTATTGTCAATATATACGTTTATGTATGTGAGCAAACAAACAAAACGGAGAAAGAGGCGGGCCTTCCGCCTTTTGTCCGAACCATAGAAAAGAGATAGGATTCACCAGTGTTAATTTTAGGACCTCACAGGGACATTGATGAAAGCCATGCAATGGCAAAAGCGTTAATATTTTTTTTACTGTGGGAAAATTCCACGTTGACTTTTCCTCAAATGTACACACACACACACAAAACTTTAACACATACTCTTTCCTATGTATTAACATAGGTTTTAATATAGGAAGGTCCATTCATTAGCATTGTTAGAATTCATTGTTACATCTCATAGCATAGGATTGCCAGGTGGCCAAAAACTCCTGGAAATTCATAACCAAGTTCCACACCCTTTGCGTGTGTGTCTATCTACAACGTTTGTGTGTGTGTGTACTTATTTCCGTGGGCATTATGAGCTCATTGTATTCTTTAATGGACAAACGTAACCCTTATTACCTTCTATGGACATGTGACAATGTTACAGGACTCGCGAGCTCTATTGAATTAATCCGGATTTTAAAATAATCTACTACTCATAAGGCTTCATGAGCACATTTGCCCCAGCATATATGCATAAATTCATAAAAGAAAAAAAATTCTAAAGGATTATCTCTCAAAGAGTTAACGGAAGTCAAGTTAGGGGAACAATGGATGGTCAATTTGTGGAAATCGGGTTTTGATTGACGTACGTCAACTGACAAAATTCTCCTCTTAATGCTTTTAGAAGGTGTTGAGGATGAGATGAATAACAGTGTGAGCTTTCATAAGGGAATTCCTAGTTTTGAATAAACTTGGTGACAAGTCAAGGAACAAGTTGAGTCTTGTAGTTTGGACTGGGTGTGTGCGATGTTTGTAGAACTTTAAAGGTTAAGATTCTATGAAGGTCTGCTGTCTTTGAAATTTTGACATGTTCCAGCACAAAGAAGTCTTTTTTCCTTCTATTTGTAGTTCTCAGTAGGCTCATTGTTACAGCTTGACCTTAAAAGTGTCCAGAGAAAAGTGAGTGTAGTATTTGCGGTGGGGGATTAGTCCAAGCGTATCGTGTTCTCAAGTGTTTATTTTTCTGGGGTGATTTCAGGGATTAATTTTTTGATGGCTCAAGTGCTATTGGAATTTGCTGGAAAATTGAAAATTTTTGGAAATATTGTCCATGTAAAATGTGATAAACGTTTTAAAGTAGGAAAATTATAGAAAAAAGCGTTGTTATTGACAATAATTTGAGTCACACAATATCAAGCTTCGACGCCACTCAAAATATTTATACAAAAAAATATTATTGATAAAAACAAGATAAATAAATGGGACTTCGGAGAGTGGTGAAAAATAATAGACAGAGGCGGCAATCTAATCTACATTGACGAAATTTTTCAGCCTGCGATTCCATCGGTGCCATCTCATGGATTAAAGTTTGGAAGCCGTTGGACAAATTTTAGTTGTTTTTCATGACCTAAAGCGTCATTCACGTTGACAGTCATTCCTGTTGCTGTTATTAAAATTTTAGATGCATATCGGCCAGAAAATTGAAGTTGTATGGAAAAATTTACAGAACAGTTATTATTGGAACTTTTTGGCGGGATTTTTGGTTGCATAGGTCAAAATATGCTACAAAAGATTTAAAAAAGCGAAGCAAGAATTTAGTATGTAAGTTTATAGTAAAATAGTAGGTATTTTAGCACCACGAATTTTCCATGGTATTTTGCCCCCTTTCCATAGACCCCCAAAAAAACGAGCTTTGATTTAAATCCGCAAACATGAAGAGTAAATATGCGTATGTATTTAACGAAGAAAAATAATAGAGATTTAAAAAAAAATAAAGAAGAAAAAATCCAAAGAGCAAATCCCATTGGTCTCAGTGAACTTCGGTGGTCTTTCATGTTTTAAGGCTTAAAGATATTGTAGCAACTACAGGATTTTCTCCTCCCGCAACAATGGCATCTATATCATAAGACCTGACGGATTTTAAAAACCCATTGACCATTTCCAAGCATATATAACAGCCCATAACATATTACATATATAAGGAAAAGGATTATACCCATGTGTTATGGAACATTGTAAAAAACCTGTGCTTTCCCAGCTGCAATGTAAGTATTATCTACGTATAGTATGCATATGTATATCTACACATGTAAAAGACCACATTTATGCTTGATAGTTTAAAGGGATTTTTTATTACACATTTCCATGTCATTTTGTTGGCAAAACTTTGAGTTACGTCCCATCCATAAATGGTCATGGTGGTATAGAAAATGAAACTTGAGGGGCATTGAATTTTACTCAGTCAGTCAGTGTGTGTGGAGGTACATAGGGAGAGAAAAATTCATAAAAGCCACTACAATAGCTCAACCTCTTATGTTCCAAAAGGTAAAAAAGTTTATTCATGCATAATCATTGTAATTTATTTACTTTTTAACAATTTTATATCTTTTTTTTATGTCCAATCATATTTACCAAAATTCCCATATTATACTTTGTACACTATAAATTCCTATTAAATTTTCCTACTTACCCCCCACACATTTTAGAGGTCTTCCCATAACATTGGACGTATAGGATGCAGAAATGCTTATAGCGATTTTTATCCCACACGTTAATACGACAAATTTACAATGTTATTTAATGCAATAAAAAAGTTACAATTTATAATGTTATTTTAATGGAAGAAAAAAGTAACAATTAACTGTTGTTTTCATGGAAAAAGTAAAAATGTACTGTCTTATTTAAATGGAAGAAAAAATGTAAGAAAAACTTACAATTCTCAAAATTTTGATGTATGGTCGGTCCAAATTCCAGTCACATAAAATTTTATTAAAATTGGTCATATTTGAAAAATTATTTCAATTTTTACTCCATTTGTGAAAAGTCATTTTCTATGTGTAGAATCCTCATATAAGGAAATTGATGGAATGTTAAGGATATTTTGTGGGACTGTGCGTGTGTCTGGTTTTGTAACTTTTGTTTAATTTATTGGTGGAAACCACGCAGGTGGTCATTATCCCAACAAGAGACTCTACGTTTCACCTCATCCAATCCGTTCCAGAAGAGTCAACCTCAATAAAGGAGACACGTTGAAAATTCAACATTTTTTTACACCCGGGTTCCCTCCTTTGTAAACATATATATATGTATTTTCTTTCTATAACAACCATATAGGAAGAGTTTTAGCTCCATGATAAAAAAATATATTTCCCGCTAATTTTCTCGCCACCCAACTGAGAGAGAAGAGTTTCGTGCTGTTTTTTTGTTATTTGGATTATTCGCATCGTCACCATGCACACGAGTTTCTTAGGAAAAAAATGAATGAAAGGAGAATTCTTTTACGATGGAAATTTTAGTCTCCTAATAAAATCCTAATTTTACCGGAAAATGTTTGCTTAATTTTATTGAGGGACGATCGAGTTAAGCCATTGGAAATTCCAATAGAATGCAATAAAATGGCCTGGAATTGCATAAGTTTTGATCGGGTATAGGGAGTGGGAAAAAAGCGTGTGTAAAAAAGAAACAAGAAAATTTAAAGTGTCACAAGGAAATAAAACACAATTTCTTGTGTTACAGCCTGAGATTTACGAGGGGGGATTTGTCTAGCAAATATATAAGGTTATTGCGAACGTGCAGCCCTTTACAATGTTTACGCTAGAAATCCCCTATGTAATTATATAGCATGGACATATGTTCGGAGAAATGTCTATGGATGAGAGGAAGAGCAAAAGATAATATTTATAGATTCTATGGTTCTCTAGTTCTTGGGCTCTTGAATAGTAGAGAAACCTATCTTTGGGTTTCTCTCTCTCTCTCTCTCTTTCTTTCTCGGTCTCTTCCTTAAAATTTATCGTGCAGTTTGTCCTGGAATTTCAGTTGAACATTTCTCGTGATAAATTGAACGAGACTGGCAGACTGTAAGAGGAACACTTGCTTGGCACTCATCACCAAAGTCGTCTTCACTTTTCTTGTATTTTTGTCTTCCTTTCCTTTTCCAATGCAATATGGGATGCAATGCAATGTTTAAGAAAAGCCTTTAAATCCTACTTCCCCCTTTTTTTTGATGCAACATTTTTCTATCGTAGATTATTGCTAAACTTCCCAATGATAAATACATGATTTTTCCTACATTTTACATTTGCTACACTTTTAGCATTTGTCCTTAGAAATGTTTATTATCATTGACGCTTTATTATAATTAGGTAATATTATTACACTGGATTTTGAAAACATCCGTAATTTTTCATACAAATTTCATTCGAATTTTGAGTTACAATTTGAAGCATTTATTATAGCATCTCCGCTTAAAATTTCCTTTGCGTTGGCCAAGTCGTACATTATATCAGCCCGTTTCGGTAGTTGTAGCTGCCTGAAATTATTCATACAACACACCTTGAAATGGGATGACTCAATTAGGTGTAATACAATTATGTAATAAACGGGGTTAAGGTAAAACAGCAAAAATATCCCCAAAAACTGATATTCCCTCCCACTAAAATTTCTATTTCTCCCTGCAATTACTCCAAAATCATAACCTGCGAATGGTTCAATAAAATTAAAAATTAAATGAATAAATGGCGTTTAAGTCCAACAATAAAAATAAAGTAAAGTATTGCCATTCATTGCAAATTCATTAAAATTTCTACACCTCCATACCATTTCTCCGAAAAAATTCTCCCCTAGGGGCTTTAGTAATTACAACTTAAAATTAATAAGTGGTGCTAAGGTCCAACAGTAAAAATGTACCCCAAATTACCAAAGTCCACAAAATTTTCCAAACTTCCCTGACATATACGTATATCCTTGACAATATAAAAATCTGGCGAAAATCCCTGGGTAATTACAACTCCTCCAGGAATGTTAAGTAACTTGGAATAGCTCCTTCTCTCAAGGGATTAAATCCATACCCGTAGCAGCCGCAGCAACCCAAGAAAAAAGAATTATGACTCGAGCCTCATAACAAGTGTGAGGAAAAATCCGTGACACTTAACTCGACAGCGGGCCTTAAAAATCATCTCAATTTCCCTTAACAACTTCCCCCATATCATTTACATAGGTCAACCCTTCATAAAACGTTAAAATGCAAAACACGCTAAAAATCCCCACACCAACGCTGGCTCATTACAAAAATAGCGTGTTTTGCATTTCTAAACCACAAGACTTCACAAGCATCGTAAATTTTTGAAAAATGCAAAACACGCTAAAAATCCCTAATAAATGCTGATCCGTAAAAAAAATTAGCGTGTTTTGCTTTTCTAAACCACAAGACTTTTTGAGACGTCGTTAATTTTTGAAAAATGCAAAGCAAGCTAAAAATCCCATCTAAACACTTCTCTAATTACAAAAATAGCGTGTTTTGCACTTCTAAACAACAATATTTGAGACATCGTAAATTTGATCATTTTCAGCTCCTCCGTACAGAATCGGAGGAGGGTAAGAGAGAAAAATGCGGAAAAGTCCCAGTTGACCACACAAATGTGGCCTTCTCTCATGTCTCGAGTCATTAGTCAGCCGCTGAGTCATTTGTTTCCAATTCATTTCAATGAAGGGAGCTCTAATTGGTTTTGTCACACACTTCCGCGTACACAAGTCTCTACTCTACAATATTTCTGACACGGCACAAATCCTCCAGATGAAATCAATGCCTTAACCTTAAGTCAGTCTCGTAAAATTTTTCCTTCCTCGCAGATGCTTTTCTTCAAGAGCAAAGGAAGAAATGGCAAAGTTAATATGAAAGTCATGGACTTTTAAAAGTCATAAAGGAGGGAATTACAAAGGAATGTGGACACAAGCTCAAAGGGAAAAGTATATAAGAAAGAGCGGACATAAAGCATTTGCCACATGTGAGATTTTTAACTTGTCGTGGGGTTAAATAATATGAAAAATAAATGATGAGCGCACGTTTGCATAATAAATTACGGAGGTGAGAGTTGTTGGTTTCTTCGGTTGAGAATAATTTTTTTCTCTCTGGATCTCTTCTCTGCGTAAATGACAATTATTATTGTTCTCAAAATCCTTATTGTAATATTATACAGAGAGAGAGAGAGAGAAAATTTTCTTCGTGCTCATTACATTGAACGTTGGCCTGCTATTTGGTTTGGAGCCTTTCAATAAGTCAACACGTTGTAGAGTGTTGTGTATAGGATTTGGGAGTCCTGGTGAGATCAAGTTTTTTCGAGGAGTTTGAGTCCATTTGTATACATAAGGAAGCATTAAGGTTTCATTAGCAGGATCATCTAATGTATTGGAGGGATAGGGAGTTTTAGTGTGGAGAAGAACAAGAAGGAGCAGAGGCACCCTTTTGCATGGGAAATGATATAAGGTCGTTGTTGGTGCATTGGAAATTAGAAGCTCTGGGGTTTCGCACTCAGTTAACATCATCCAACTTGTCTTGTATAAATTTCCTCTGGAATTATTGTTCATGTACGAAGGATATGAGGTGGGGAGGGAATTAAAACGTGGATTTTTCTCTCAGCTGTATTTTATCACCTTGTTCTCACTCATTTAAGATTTTGTTCTA
>JAQFXU010001838.1:0-25072 GCA_034693705.1 Spatulosminthurus flaviceps | reverse complement strand
TTGTTAACCGAAAGCTTGGCAATAAATACTTGTGATTCATTAGCTTAACCACGTATTCCAATTATTAAAAAATGGTTAGACAAATGAGCAATTCAATCGCAAAAACATAATGTCATTGACAGTTCTGCAGACAAATGACCGCGCAGATCATTTAATATAAACTTAAAAGCGCAGAAAAAAACGCTTACTGGAAACGCCAGAAGCGATCTCAGTACGAGTCTAAAGTATTCGGAGTAGCTAGTTTGCCGGCTTAACCATTTAAAAATGTGTCATTTTTTCTGTCAGAGTTTTCGAACTTCAGATTTTCATAATGTAGAAAATATGACTCAGCGACGTTAAAAATTTTATTAAATTTTCTTCCGGGAAGTTTATAATCTTACGAGTTTTTAGGGGAAACATATCATCTCAAGCTAATCCCTCAGAGGTAAAATTGTGAATTAGAAATCTTTCTTGTGTCAAGAATAATGTGAACAAGTAATGAACAGTAGTGTAAATTTTTCCAAAAATTCTGAACATTAAAGTTGATACGATATTTTTTGCTATTGTATTCTGAATTAGAACACCTCGTAATAAATCCTCTAATAAGGATACAAGTCATTCACGGCCAGAAGAAAAATAAATTGTGTAAATAAAAATTGGCATAGTCTTTGTAGTCTTTAAAAAAATCAAATCAACTAATTAGGCTATTTTATGAGAATATTTTAGCCATTTTAGGTTAGGGAAAGGTATGGAAAAAAGGGACCTTAAAAGTGCAAAACATCTTTCCGTAAAAGTCCCACTACTATTTATTAGTACGTAGCCCCACCCTATCACTTCGCCGGTTGAAGTACCAAATTGTACTTGATTTAGTTTAAATAAATTATAAATATTGATTGGGTGACGCGCAAATCAAACAAAACTTTCCTATACCAGTAGTTTTTATGTTGCTTGTTCCAAGGTAAATGTGCGTCTGGCTATTGAAAAAAAAACAAATTATTTCTTAGATTTTGGAATTTATCACAAAAATACTTGTAATGCAAACGTGGAAAATTGAAGTGGCGTTGAATACGGTAAAACTCCATAAATGTCTCCGAGACTTATTTTTCATTTAAAAACGATTGTTCCTCTGTAAGATTTTTACCCAGGATGGATTCAACAACTACTAAAAGAGCTGATGATGATTATTGCAAGGCTTAAATGGGGAGTTGCAGCCAGGAAAATAATTATTTTGATTTTTTTATGAAACTTATTTCATGGAAGATATGTGTCGTCTCCTTTAAAACAAAAGGGGCGGAAATTCTATGTTAACTATTAACTTACATTATTTAGGCATTTTGCTTTATTTAATATATTTTATTTAATATACCGTAGGGGACGGAATATTAAAGTATATCACAACATTATTTGTTCTGCTAATTTATTTTCGAGAGATTTATTTTCTATGAATTTAATTGATCAAACACAATTTTATTGTTGTTCGAGCATTTTAGGCAGAAATTTAAGTTGCCAAAAGATCTTGTGAAAGAAGTTATAAGCAGTAATTCGTGGTATTCATACAGAATAGCATTGAATCACTTGTATAATTAAAATAATCTTAAAATTTAATATTTTATATCCTAAAATTATATAAAATCAATCATGAAATTTTACATATCGTCGGCTAAAGTGCAAAAGGGGCCATAATTTTGGAAGCGTTGTGCAAGAAGGGGCTATATGCAGCGATCGCTTAATTTTCAAAGGAGCCAAGTCTGTGCATGTACGTACAGAAGCGTAGCCATGCAAGCAGCTGCGGGAATGCGTATAGCCCCTTTTTGCATTAGAATTGTAAGCGTACAGAGTTGGAACTATCTCGTATTAAGGAGTTCTGCATATAGCCCCTTTTGCACTTTAGCTGACGATATACTGTGTCGCGGGGCAAATGCCTGTATGGCATCAGCGAAATTAAGTTTTCTCTACCTCTCACTAGCCCCTTATTACCTCAGCTGATACTAACCCTGACCCATTATCTGGACCTCTTTTATAAAAGATTTTGATTGGTGTCGAAGAGCAACATTGTTTCAGGAAATAATTAACTCCATAAAATGTGTGGGTACAGAGTGGGAAAATATAAAAATAGTCAATCACATGGGAGCTCATTCATACAACATTTATTTGTAGTGGAAATTTCAGATGTTTTGTTGATAAAATGTTTAGAAAAATAAAAAAAATCCCGCTCAAACTTTATGAATGACACATTTTTTTCTGTTAACTAAACTAATGTGATTTGTACGACAATTTTGCTCAAACTTCCTATTGTTTTTACCGTCACAAAATTAGCAGAGCTGTTTAACTGTACTGGTAGAATTTTAAAATATTATTAGGCCACCACAAATTCCCCGATGATGGCCGTAATGTAGTCACGAAAAAATTTAAACTTTCATCATGCAAAAGGAAACCAATTGGAAATTTAAATACATATGGGAATCCTGCCTGGAGATAAATTGCTGTCGTCGTTGAAGTTTAATCATCCAGAAATTTCGAGAGATTTTGACACTGAAGATTTTATTAAGATCTTACTGTTAGATACGGAAGATATGTTTAGCTCATTATAGCAAAAATTCCTATTATAATTTATCGCGGAAATCAGTTTTGAAAATAATGGCTAAAAGGCAGCATAATGACGGGGATTAAATTTCCCACGTGGATTCGTTTTGCATCAGAAAATATAAAACAAAATTAATAAAATTTTGGTCGATGAAATGGAAATATATGCAATGATGCCATTTTTAAAAATAATTTCCTCCAATCAGGATAAATTTTCCAACAAAAAATTTACCTGACTCCTTTTTTGAGAATTTTTTGAATCCCCACACGTTTAACAATTTCTATAATAACTGTTCCATTGTATTGAGCTAGAAATTGAAATTCCTTTTATTATGACTCAACGCCGTCAAAAGTTTTGACAAAAATTTGTCAAACCTGTAAATTAAGAACTAACTGGAAGTGACAAGCATGTGAAAATAAGTTTCCGCCAACGCAAAACCATTGTAAGTTTTACCCATACATTTAACAATGCATGACAAAAAACTAATTGCACACAAAAAGCATGGCTGGAGTAAAGAAAGGACCGTGCACAGCAAATAATTTCTGTGTTTGTCTGAAACGCACCCCAAACTGACATATTTCCAAATAGTGGGGTGAAGCAGAATGTAAGTTAAATTTTAAACGGCGTTGAGCCTCAAAACACATTTTAATTTTACTCCAATAGGGATATCTCGTTGTAGCCATTCTGATGGAGCAAGTATTTTTTTTAAATCTAAATTACACTTATTTTACTATCGTCTGTAATTTTTTTTAATTATTTGAGCTTGTACAACTAGAACCCACAACGACTTTACCCGTTGGTGAGGAAATTGACCAGATATTTTTTCCATGTAAGAGGTGCCTAGTTAGGCCCCGAAAAAATAATGAAAAAATTCCCACTTGCTTATCCTGCTGAACTTATGGTTTTGAAGCAAATTCAACAAGGTTGGGATTATCGGCCAGGATATTTATTTATTATTAATACTTACTATGATATTTAGTTTCTGTCCAAATAGTAATAATCCCTTTTACTAATTGTGAAAACTTGGTGGGGATTTTGCTTCCAGTCACGGGGTTCTATCCTACGCCGTGCTAACTCATGTAATTTTTACCCACGGATTTTATAACTAAAAGTTCCAAAAGGGTCAAAGCATGGTTATAATGAGACATTTTAACCTGGGAAAGAATTTGGTGTTTTTTTATAAATTATTACATTTTAAGCAGGATCTACCTTGTACCTCAACAAAAAGGGCGGATATTTTAACTTAAATTATTCAGTCATATTGATTGGACTTGACTTTGGACTTTAGTTCTTGACCGTATGATTACAACTTACATAGAATTAATGGTTTTTTTGCATTAGAGCATGTCTTCTTTTCATGGCTTTTGGTGCGCCAACATCAACTGATGGTTTTATAAGTGGCGTCATATAACAAACTCCGTTTAGTGGCGTCAAGATTAATCAATATGTTAGGGAATCAGTGACTCCGTAAAATGTGTGCGCAGAGGGAGAAAATGTGCATTTAGGATATATCATGGCAACTCACTCAAACAACATTTATTTCTAATTCCAATTTCAAATCTTGTGTGTATGGATTTTTATATTACGAAAATATTGAAAAGTTTCCCATCAAAGGAGACAGCCCTTATTTATTGAAAAACGGAGGCTACACTGACGAGCCCTAAACAAACACGTTGTCTGCAGCTAATTTGAGCTACTTTGAGTCTGATTCACCGTTTTGAAATTCCCAAAAAGAATTCTCGTACAGTGGAAACTGTTAGTTTCTATAAAATATGTCACAGAACCAGTTTAGAAATAATTTCTAAAATTATTATTTTTAGACACTTTTATATCCCTGCCATAAAGCTAGAATGCAATTCATTGTACTTTCTTAATGATAAAGATCATGTATTAATAAGACTAATTGACAACGCAATTATTTGCAAGAACTGTTCTCTAGCAATGATTTTTAAAAATACATTTTTTGGGCGGCGTCTAAGTAACACAACAATTTCACACATGTAATTTATAGAAGTGTACCTTAAATCACGGATTATCCGCCCAAGTTTACTCCATTTTAAAATACAAGACTCAAATTTCGACTGTTTGAATGAAGATTTCATGGACGGATAGAACCTGGCATGGTCTGGTTTTCTGGATTTCCTCCTATTTCACGATTGACTGTTATTTCATAGAAACAAGTTCAACTTTAGTGTCAAGCTTAAGAAAGCATCTGAAAAAACTTTAAGCGGCATTGAGATCAAACAACATGAATTTACATTTTTGTTTTATTTTAATATTTGTAGTGGTATGAAACGGGACCATTGAATGTGAAAGGGTGTTAAATATGAATTTCATGGAAAAATATTCAGTTTGAGAAATTATTTCCAGTGTCATTTGGGTGAAACCGCGCATTGCATGGGTGCAGATGCACCCATACCCGTACTCATCCTCGGATACACACAAAATCCGCCCCTTTTACCTCCACCATAATCAAAGTGTTTCGAGCGAGCTCAGACATAAAAAAAATAAAGAGTAGTAATAAAGTCCACGAGGAATTTGTAAGGCGAAAACATGATGAGTCAAAATTAGATGATATTAAGCGTGCAGAATCAATGTCTTCAATTTTCCAAAAGCGATGATATTTTGGCGAAAAATTAATTATCGTTGAATTAAACTAAACGACTTTTATTTCAATCGGCCTGCACCTCGAGAACCAACTTGGCTCAAATTTGGACTTGTACATGTTTTGATACATGCTTTCCTTTGCAGCATTATTTGAGTTTTTTTAAATTTCAGACTAGCAACTGAATTATTGGGGGAAATGGAAACCTATTTTTCTGGGTCAAAAGGTGATGATAAAAACCGATTTGACCCAGCAATGCAACATTTTGTCGGAACTTTATAAAATGAAAGCGTTTAAAAACCAACATTTTGCTCAAAACCCGGTCCATCTCGGCCATTCCATTCGTGAATAAAGCTGGAAAATAGTTTGTTTCCCTATGCCAAAATTCAGTTTGGAACATCTTTAGAACATAAAGTAGGAAAAATTTTCCAATTCTTTAACACATTGTCCTCCTATATTTTAGTATCATTAGCATTGTATTTGTAACGGAATTTCACTCCTTTTTTTCGAGGGATTTCGCTCCTTAATTTTTGACAGCAAAACTAAATCTTGTGCCATTAGCTATTGTTGTAAATTTTGCTATGAGTTTATTATTTGTAATGCTTCTTTTTAGTTCATATGAAATGCTCCAAAAAACTTTGTTTCACCCTTAGTTCTTCCACAAATGACCTTTTGTACCAATCTTACTCTTTTTAGCTCTTATTATTTTTTAAGACATTTTAACAACGTTGTCCTCTTTATAACAAAAAACATTTTAAACGGCGCACAATGTGTCCAAATCGACTTATAACGGAACTACGAATTTTGGCCAAACCCAAAACCATAACTTTAGAAGTAGAATTCCAATTTTCGATAGGTCTTGTCTTATCCATACAATCTGTTTAGTTTACTGTTCGCCTAATTTTGTCACATCATTTTACAACAAAACCATTTGACAAAAAGATCAGTTTACAATAACATCATTTTACAAAAATTACATCTCACACCAATCACTATTTTACAAGATCACCAGTTAACAACAACATCAGTTTACGAAACCTTCATTAAAATTTGTTTATACAATTTTACAGCAAGACATTTTACAATATATTTTTCCAACAACACGAATTTACAACAGAACTACTTTAAAACAATGCAATTTTACAACAAGATATTTTCACAACACCATTTGACTAGTTATTTTTACAATAACATCACTTTACAACAAGATCAGTTTACAAAAATACAATTTTACAACAATGCCATTTTACAACAAGATATTTTTATAATAATACTTTCCAGCAAAAACATTTGACAAAAATGGCATTTTACAACAATAATTTTTTACCATAATGCCATTTTTCCACCAGACCAGTTTACAGCAAAACCTGTCTTTAACAAGATCATATTATAACAAGACACAAATGATGCCAATTAAAATAGGAGGAGGTTGTGTTTCATTCCAGCAGTCGAACAGAAAGGATCTGTCTCTCTCTTAAGGTAACATAGCCCTAAAAATAGTCCCTGAGCGATTGCAACTGTGATTTTGTACTAAAATCGCAGTTGCGTTCATATTCGCATAGCCAGTGACTGGGACTTTTATAGAAGTCGCTCGGAAAAAAGTCGCTGTCCTAGATATCTGCAGACCGTATATAATATCGCTCAGCTCAGCGACTTTGTTGCGATTTCTCGTGCAAAATAATGCTGGGCGTTTTTCCTGGAGTCGCTAGCTCGAACCCTTGCCATTGACTAAAATATTTTAATAACTCTCTCCCTATGTGAAACAAGGCAAAGAAGTCGCGGGACTTCTTGTAGCGACTTCTATGACAAGCGACTCAGTTTTATTTTTGTCGCAGTCGCGTCGCTCAGCTACGTTCATGGTAAAAGCTATCTGAAACCAGCTTTATGAGATCAGAGGGAAATCAGAGCAGAGATTCTGCGATAATTTGTAAAGGAACGAGTACCAAGTTAGTGTAGTCAATGGGTCCAAGATTTGCGGTACCCGTTCCCAACCCGACCGATACCCAACGAAAAAGACTACCCACGCACCCGTTCCCATATTTGTTCCCGAAAATTAAGGGTTTTTACCCATGTATCCAAGTCCCGAAATTAGCAACCTATGCCAAAACCCGTTCCCTCTTTGAACATATGCATGGGAACGACCCTCTGTACCCGGACCCAAACCCGTGTGTACCCGGTTTTTGAATCTCCAAAATTTAATAATTTGAATGAATTTTCCAGTCTGATTCGATGGAAAATCATCTTTTAAGATCATTTTACATTTAAAGATCTCATAAAGTAATGAAAATATTGAAGAATACGCATTTTGAAAATGACTGATTCCTCAAACGGGTTTCATCCTTCGAACCCGTTCCCACTGGGACCTCCGCCTGTTATGCCCTTTGGTGAACCCGTTCCCAATCCCACCTGCACCCAAAAAATTGGGTTCGAAATTCTGACGTACCCGTTCCGGACCCATTGAGTGGGAACAGCATAAGCTTGTACCCGAACCGTTCCCAAACCCGTTCCCGTACCCAAAACCCGGGTACGACCCGTACCCGTTGACTGTACTATACCAAGTTGAGGTCAGCAGGGTTCCGTGCCGACTATATTTACCGACTTGGCGTACGCCATGGGGCTGGACTCACCTTTTTCTCATGCCTGTCGCTGATACACCACTACAGCATTCGCGTGCATTACGCATGGAGTGGGTGATAGTGGACTGCAGGATGAAGAGAAGGTAAGAGGTTGAGCTGTCAGGTTGGCATTTGACTATCCAACAACTATCCATGTCTCCTACAACTAATCTGCATATCTCGACTCTATCCAGGCCCTGATGAGCGTCCTTTATCCTGCCTTTTATGTCTCTCTCCTGTCACGTTTTTAGACCTGTCTCCCTCCTCTCGTTTGAATGCACCGTTTATGTTTATAATTCATTTCTGACGATCCAAGTCTCTTGATTTAGATGTCGTAACATTTTTACGCCTATGTGTGCTTGTACTGCCCGCGAATATAATAAACTGGCCCTTGATTGGCCTGGATTGATTGATTGGAAATAGGTAAGTCAATCAAATGCATGAGGTGTGAGAGTCGCCATATTGATTCCCTTTAATTTATCTTTGCATGTTCCAGGTTTGGTGGTTGTGAGCAAAGACTCGGCAGTGGCATTACCGTCTAAGGAAATGTTATGAGCAGGCTGACAATTTGTCCAAAGACGTAATCCACGAATTCTGGAGTTGAGCTTCGATCTAACGTGTAGAATGTCCCCGCTCTAATTCCGTCACATTTAACTGAGGCCCAGAATCTTTCCATGTATTTCGTTTCAAAACTTGAACTGCCTCCAATCATAATTGAGGCCGCTCTCCTCTTCAACTCAACCGTCTTCTCTTGAACTTGATACATTTTCCCAAAGAGGAATATAAATAAGATAATACTGTAAAATCCGATACATGCCAAGAGAACTCCTATGACTGGAGTGTTTCCAAAGCACCTAACACCCATGAAAATGCCAAGAATTGAACCGACAAGTAGAAGTAGTTTAAAAGTATAATGGCAACCAGCGTAAACGTAGTTGATGAGTTGCACTTTGAGTTGAGCTATTCTAAATTCCTTGAATATCCGTTCAGCATTTACACGTCTGTTTTTAAATTTTCTAAAGACGAAAAGAAGCATTAGTTCTGAGAAATTACGATCGTGATTTGAGTTGCCAATTTAATTTTTCTAGCAAAACATTTTGATTTGTAACTCACTCAATATTTGTTGATATCCTGCTGAAAGAGCTCTCTTCGAGAACAGAAACTTCGTTTAGTATGAAGTAAATAGAAATTTGTATGGCTGAAACATTTGAAAGGAGAGCGAAACATTCGAAGAGATACGAGAGAGTGAAAGAGAATGGATTTTTGTAAGTGTCAGGAATGCTTGTATATAATAGAAGAGTGAACATGTTATGATTTAATTGATCCCAAAGAAACAGGACCAAGAGGGCCAAGCAGAAGGAGAAGTAACTTACAGGCAGGGAAATTATGACTAACTCTGAAGTTGATCGCGTCCTCAGGGAAATAATCCAATTCTTCAGGGACGATCCTTCTGTGATCATAAAATGAAACGAAATTTGCTTACAAATACGTTGCTTACAACTGAGTCAAATTACGTGAACCAAATTGAATTCAGTCGTTCAATTTTTCAGTTCAGTACTAAATTTATCCAAGCACAGCCCTCACCTCGAGTTCCTATGCACTTGCATTATTAAAAAAATTTGGATTTCTTACTTTTTTGCGAAATGTATGGAAATCCTTTGTTCTCATGCAGCACAGAAAGGAGGTAGGAATTTTCCTTGCCCTTGGAGTAAAATATATACCTCATCAGGTAAAATGCTGTGCTGTGACAGGCCAAACCAATAATATGAAAAGCCAAGCTGATTAAATTCATATTCCCCTGCCCGCTCACTGCAGGAAATAGGGCGAGAAGTTTCAAAAGACAAATAATTTGAAATAAAATAAATTGCAGTTTCCAGATTCTCAGTCTCCAGACTTCTGTCTGGAATCGGACCGCCCCATTTTCCCAATCCAAAATCACGGGTAGAATATTCCATTTACCGATGAGGTCGACTGCGATCAAATTGAATCTTAAATCCAGAGCGGAAAGCATTTTGAAAAAGTTTATACACAGTTTTGAATTTTTGAAAAATGTTTTGCGCACTAAATGTCTTCCACTAAACTGAGGAGTGTGGTCAACCTCGTTCCGATCTGCAAATGAAAACCCTTTCAGAATGAAAAGCCGCAGAGAAAATTACAGGTTTCAGAATCCTGGCAGGGCTTTGAAGTTGAAGGAGCCTCACGTAGGTACTTCTATAAATGTCCAGTTTAATTAAGCTCAGTCAGGACGAAATGATTGTACTTGTACTAAATTCTCCAACAAATGAAAACATTTTTACAATTATGAATACGCAATGAACCCGTGGCACCTGGAACTATCCCGAACATAATTCAAAGAGCTCTCCTAGTATTTATTAACATAAGCGTTAAAAAAGTGACTTAGGTACATTAAAATACTCACTTATGTTTACCACAAATATCATTGTACCTTACATGCATGCAGTATGACAAGACAATGAGAATTTTCCGTCGTATAGAATGTTGAGGAATGTACATGCCTTGGAAATATTTTAATTGGAAGATTTCCTTGTTTTTTCAATTATTGGCTGAGAAAATTAATTTTCACTGCAAGGTATTAAAGTAGGCTCGGGATAACTGGAGTGAATGTGAAGGAAATTTTCATGGATATTTTCGAAGGAAAGTTAGAGTACTAAGTTGTTTAATTAAGGAGACGCCTCCACAAAGTCCGAGCATTTTAGATACGAAGTGTAAGTTTTTATATTAACGAACTGTAGGGTTCTATATCTACCTAATGCAAGCTTTTAAAAGTACCTAATGTAAGGTTTTATGTATATGTACGTAATGTACGATTTTATACAGTAAAGTACTTACTAGGGGAGTAAATGACTTAATATTTCATTATGTACTTTTTTGTTTTAAATTAATGTGAAACGATTTGTGTAATACTTTAATGGTTGTAAGGGCCTGGCCATCGTATCGACCTGAATGTATTATTATAAAGTACAGGGGCGTAGGAACGTATTTTTGACCACGGGGTGTCAAGATGGCGGCCAAAGAAAATGGCTGACAAAATGGCGGCAGTGGAAAATGGCTGCAAAATTTGGCGCCTTAGTATAGCAAACTAAAAGATACGAAAATTGCTTAAAATTGACGTCTCCATCCTTTGATCCTTCCGCACATCCGAGTTACATTTTGGAACTTGTACGACTTTTAGTGGACTTAAAACTTAACAAGGGATCTCATCCCTCATTAGATATTTAAATAAAGTACTAATTGGGTGGATCAATTAGATCAGTTTGCCTCATCCAAAGGCTTGAGTGCATGGAAAATATACTTGCCAAAAGTATAAATACTCATAAAAACTATTAATACTTCCACTCGAGGTAAATAATTTGGGAGCAAACGAGAGGCTTTCCTGCATAAAACACAGGCCTATAAATTATTAAATAATTTTTTCGTAAAAAACTAAACGTGAAAGCTATTGTCGAGTTTTTTGGTTTTATTTTTAATTAATCTTTCGTGAATTTCTTCTCCTTGGACTGCTTTCCACTAACTATTCACAATAAAATAAACTCATCGTCAAATCTTACCTGTGTTTTCTTCTTCGAGTAATTTCCACAAACTATTCGCTCTTACATAAACTCATCATGAAACCTTACGTGGGTTTTCTCCTTCGAGTAAGTGCTTTGGCAGCTTTTATGTAAATATTCTTACGCGAGTTTTTCTCCTTGGAGTGTTTTCCACCACTTATATAAACTCATAATGAAAATTTAGGTGGGTTGGTGTTGTTCGCACTTACATAAACTCATGAGGAAGTCATACGTGGGTTTTCTCATTCAGGAAGTTGATCGTCCAGCTTCGAAATGCCACGTATGTAGGTTGTATGTAAGAGTGTGTTTACAAACAGTATATGCAGTTGCAGACCAACACTTCCTATTGACAACTTATTCCTAATGGGCTTTTAAGCTTTCAATTTTTTAATGGACTGAAGCATTAATTTAGCAATTTAGAAGCTTCTAGCTACCCGTTACATTGGTTTACTCGTAGATTGAAACTAAAAAGCTTGTTCGAAATCTGGGTAAACCTCCTTGTCACTGGAATGTTATACAACACATGAGCCAATAATATTATGTTCATAAGTATTAAATGCCAAGGAAGCTTACTCAGTTTTAATTAACACTTACGTGGCATTTCAGAGCTGGACGATGGACTTCCTGAATGAGAAAACCCACGTATGATTTCATGATGAGTTTATGTAAGAGCGAATAGTTTGTGGAAATTACTCGAAGGAGAAAACCCAGGTAACATTTGACGATCAGTTTATTTAAGTGTGAATAGTTTGTGGAAATCTGAACCACCCAAAATAGTACTTTATATTATACAAGCCCTTAATTAAATGTAATATTGTATCCCCCAATTCTTGCCTCTAAATTTTGATGGCCTGTAACTTTTGAACCTCCCAATCAAACATGGGGAATTTGGATGCAGGCAGGGGGTTTTATCTTCGGTAATAATTGACTCACCATAGAGTTATGGAACATTTCTGAAAGGCAAAAATAAGGGCTTTCAGAATATACATTCCTTTTTATTATAGCTTCGGCGGTTTAGAAGTTACAGCGTATCAAACTTTTCTGGGGGAATTCTGGGGTCAAATCTACAAACGAGTTTCTGGGCGTGCAATGTTAATAGTAATAGCAAATAATAGGTAATTAATAGTAATTAACCAGACCATTAGCTCACGGTTGTATTTCTTACTATAAAACACCTAAATATAGCAATTACAATGTTACAATTCCCGTATTATTTCCAACTTAAAGCCTGATTGAAATGAAGGCTCAATAATTTTTAAAACTAGCAAAGGCTGCGTTTGCAGAGAAGTGACACACCAAAAGGGGGTTCGTAAGTAGGTAACAATATTTTAAAAATATTAAAACCAGGTGACATCAAAATATGTCTGCTTGTGAGGCCTGTAGATTTCCTTTTGAAGAAATCAACATCGTTGTCTTTTGTCGTTAATGCGTTCGAGGGTTTCTTATTCAAAATGACAAGTTTTGGTGACTCTAAATAAGGTCCAATATTTTATAAATTGAAAATTGAAAGGCGTTGAAATATGACTGTGACAAAGCTTATCTTACCAGAATTTAATATTGGCCAATTTCTTGCCAATAATATGCTAGCAACTATTCCTCACAAAAAAATAATAAATATAAAAAGAAATATAAAAACATTTTCGTGGCTTAAGATGTAGCTATTTTTCATTTTTTAGCTTTCATTTCTTTCATATTTTGTGATTTATGTCACATGCGTTGCATTTTTTGATGATAATTCCGGAGTATATGAAAAATAATATTAGCAAATTCTGTACCAAATTAATAATTAGTTTTGGGTTTGTTCAATGCCAGTCATGAAATTTAAGGCTGGTGTACAAATTGAACGATTGAATTAGGTGGTTCAAAAAATTTATGATCATTAAGGTAGTATTAAAAGCGACGTCAGAATGTAGAATTCAGTTGAATTTTAATATTTTTAGGAAATTCATAAAAATAATTTTTACTTTCAATGTTTTATTTTGTCAGTGAATCGAAGTTGAAGAGTAAAAATATTTGATGATGTGATTTTAAAGTTTATTATGCAATTTGTGAGCTGATTTTTTTAAATAGAAAAAATGTTTCCGGATTTTTGGAGGCAATTTTTTAGTTGGTCACATGGGAATTGTGGCCACTGTTTGTGATCCCCAAAAATCATCTTCAAAATGGAAACAGTTTGTATCTAGAATTATTTTATAACGTTTTTATCCAGTTAAAAATTGATGTCCAATGTAACAATATTTGTACTTTTTCAGGGTCTGATATTTTGAAGAATTATTTTGAACAAAGCCAAGAAATTCACTGATGTTTCATAATTTATATTTTGTGTATGCTCAACGCCGGCTCGGAAATTTTAATTTACCTCCTGAATTTCATGTACTTTATATATTTTATTAACAATATTTACACAATGTTACGTTAAATCAAACGTTTTCGAAATAAACGAATGGGAAATCTAACCTTTAGCATTACAATAAAATGTATAAAATTTCTAGTAAATATCCACAAATTCCGTGGGAGAAAATACTCAGTGAAGTAAAGTTTAAGTCAATTCGCCCTACTAAATTCAAGCATAGCAACGAGTCATTATGTGTGGGAAAAATCATAATCTCACATTATTTCTCATACGAATTTATTCCCGAAACTGATTTATGAATAATGATGCATGGTTAATTGACTTTTTAGCAAACGTAGAAATGAATTGCCAATTTTTTATCGAATTTTTGACGTAAGAAGTTACAATATTGGGGAAATCTAAGGTGCCTTTTGTATTTTAAGGTAAATCAACGAGTGGCATCAAATTGTGACAAAAACAGAAATTGTCGTCCCGCAAAAGAAATGTGTGGCGCCAAGATGTGGGAACGTCCAGTCTCAAATGGATTTCACGATTACTCGCTCTGTTTGAAATTCTGAGTCTAAAATAACTATGTAATAGTAATTTTTGTCTCTCATATTTTAGCCAAAGTGTAAAATAAAGCTATATTATTGCATGAATGACTTTATTCATGCCAAAATTTATTGTAATTTAATAAAGTCAGAGTGCAGCTCCTTAATAAACTAAAAACTCGCAACTAATAAGTCACTTTTAACTGGAAAATTTACAAATTTGCCTGGGATAAACACATAAATTGAAAAACATGTATTAGACAACTCAAGTAAAAAAAAACAGGAATTTTCGGAACCAAATGTTTAGAAAGGAATATTTGGATAAGAAATTTCCTAATAAATTTTCAAGACTTGATCAACTCTGGGTCAGTTGTGTAAAAAAAATTTCTCATAATTTACGCTCTGAAATCTTGATCTATGTATATTTATTCATGGAAAGAGTAGTGCGAAAACTTTACAATTTTTGTTTTGCGTAAGCTCAACGCCAGTTAAGATGTTTTATAAATATCTATTAAAGATATCCAAGGAAGATCATCTTCAAATGTTATGCTAGAAACGGAGATAAACACTTAAGAGGATACAAAACCCATGAGAGTTAATCCAAAACGTTTAGCAAACTGATAAATTTTGAACTGAAAAACGAGGTATTTTCATTTTTTAACTTTAGAATCCGATTTGGGCCAGAGGTGTGGTCTTAAAATGCGGGGGCACATTGTTAAATTGGCTAATTTGTGTTAGTTTTAATTGAAGCATTTTTTAAAAATGGATGGTACCCCAAAGCATTTTATACTGGCAATGAAACAACGTTTGCGTAATAAACTTGTATTTTGCATTGGTTGCAACTCGGTGTTGTTAAACTCTCGCTAGTCAGGCGTTGCCTGGTTAAGTCTAGAAAATCTGGCACTTTAACAACGCGCCCAATTTATCTAATTTGTGATTTTTTGTTAATTTTGAGAAATTCTTGTGTTATTTTCATGGAATTTAGAGGGGGTGACTTATTATAAGCATGCAAATAACACATCACTAGATGAGTTCGATTCTGATGTGAGCAAACGATACTCGCATTGTTATAATAATTGTTCTGATTTTGTACATTCTTGTTCAAGTGTTAAAAGGTCCATAATAATTATTAAAGTCAAGCATTCATGCCATTGAATTTTTGAGAGTAACATTTATCCTCGGCTCCAAATAAAAAATAAAGTTCCTGAGTATTCCTTAATGAGCAAATAAGTACTTGTAACTTACCTTGATTCTTGCTGTCAAAAATTTAAGTTTTAGCTCAAATAAATCGTCACTTCCTTGGTAATTTGTGCAACTCAAGACTAACGTAATCCATAATTTGTTGTTCAAGTGGGCTTCTGTAATAATACGAGTAGGATAAAAATGTAGGACGTAGGATATTTTCCAAGCTTTTTATACTCGATGTGATTTACCACCAGTCCCCGAACTTTTCTGTTCAATAACTTCGGACTAAAAATTTCTTTCGGGGTAGCTTAAGTCACTTCCTATACGTACGTAGAGGTTAATTATTACAAAATATTTGGATGTCAGTCTGATTTCTTGCCTCATCCTCAAATGAATTGGCGGATTAACTCGAGCGATTTAGTATGGCCCTGTTTGATAGATTTCTTGGTACTAGAAATTCGACTGGAATGTTCTATTATTATCTTATAGGTAATTATAATTAGGTAATGAAATTGTAGGGGTACTTCCTTGGAAATACCCCTACTTTGTACATATCCTGCAGCTTTTTCCCTTATTAATAAATTCAAGACACGAGTAATAACTTTCTTATCATTAGGTACTTAGCATAATATAAAATCTAATTAACTTAAACAATTAAGCTTTAAATGAGATAATTAAATTCTTTGCTATGAATTAAAATGTTAATTACATCGGACGACTAATTGACGCCGTAGTACCTTAAGTGCCCTAATTGGATTTGCAGATTTAATTAAAGGTAATTTTCGAACAATAATATTTTCCATTTCCGGGGTCTCTGATAACCTCGTTTGTTCACAAGCATCATAATTAGTATAGTAGTGTCTATATAAAATCTAATAATTAACCCATTTCTGCAAATATTCTTCTTTCTACAATCGTCAAAATAGTGGAGTTTTAAACCAGGTAATTAAATGACAAATAAAATATTTTCGGGAAAAATTAGTTTATACTACTTGGAAACCTTTTCGGCAGGTTAATCATTATTTCACTTTATTCATGTGTAAAAAGTATTTTATAAGCGAAATTAATGAAAATATTTCGTATTTTCAGCCTTATATTCTATAAGCTTTTCACCCATGGACCCATGTATCGAGCCTTTGATATTTGGGCCTAAAAATGTGGGGGGGTTCAAAACCATTAGTTGTACCCCCTGGAATATTTTACGGGGGGTGCATGTACCCTCTGTACCCCATAGTTCCGCCGCCACTGATTTACTTATGTTATTCGCTTGAATGAGTATAGCACTTTTACTGCCAGATTTATTTGCGACTCATTACGATTACTTCGCAATGTTGCCGCGCCCTGATTAAGATCGTGATTCGATATTGGATGTTGCGCACGGGAAGGAATATTGTTGAACTTGGAAATTATAGGTGATTGTATGTACATCTTCACCAGGTTAATCCCCCCACGACTTTTATTAAATCTTCTTGTCCAGGATCGGGGAGGGGGAGAGTAAATACAAAACCGTGACATGTAACGCCCTCTTTTGGACACAAAATGTACACACGCGTGATGAAGCACGATTAATTTTTCTGAATTTTTCGCGTAAGGAGTTACAAAAGCTGGTAACATTATCTTAACCGGTTAATTGTATTTTACGAGGGCACCAAAATATAACAATAACTAAAGTAGTCGTCCCGCAAAGAAATGTGTGGCGCCAAGATGTGGGAACCCCCAGACACAAATGGATTTTAGTATTAAATCATAATTTTTACACTCGTTCTTAGTTTTGGTTTTTATTAAAAGAAATTCACTTTAATTTCAAAATATTTGCACAGTCCTTCCTAAACTTTGCGAGTAACTTTCATTTTGTTATTTACGACACTTCTTCTCATTTTATGAAGTTACTAAGTCCAAAAATTAGGTCATATTTCCAATTTCCATTAAATAAGTTTAGTTCTGTTCAAAGTACGTTGTTAAAAAAAGTGTTATAATAATTTTTGTTTCACATTTTATTAAAATTGTAGGGTAAATCAAGTATTCTTTACATATTTCAATCTTGGGAGATTTGATTATTTTTGCCTGGAAATATAAATCCATTTGAACATTTTAGTAGACGAAATTTATTGAATCTCAGAAGTTCAACCTCATAATTACTTTGTTAAGTTTAACACCAGTTAACGAATTTGTAAATCGCGATCAGAAATGATAATTTAAGATCGGTCGTGCTTAGGTGTGTCACAGAAAGGAATTGAGAGACAGAGTTATTGCGGACTAAAGCTTGACGATATTTGACTCAAAACAACCTCACAAGCCTTTACTCTTCTTTCACACTAATTATGAAGGCATATTTAACGAAATTGTTATATCTAGAAGAAGCCATGGAAACTATACAACAAGTAATCCCAAAATTACGGCTCTATGTGGATTTTCAAGGGGGAACAAATGCGGTTTTATCTTTGAAGTTGCAACGAGGGAAAAGTTGGAAAAATTAAATAAATTCAAGCGCCAAACTTTTAATTATTTCAGTTGCAAATAATTAGTATTTTGGGATCGAATGAGAAAAAGTGGACGTCTATAAATGTTTTGGATTTTAGCGGTCGTAAATGTTTTTTTTCGCTACGTCGTGACATTTAATATTCTCATTAAACCTTTCCATCCTCGTAATTTTAACAAGCATTTGGGCCCACTCTGACCGTGAAGAGAAATTACGGTTTAAAGAAAAATTTTTGCGAACTTCATTTTGTGTGTTGGAATTTTGCTTGAATAAAAATGTGGGTACTTTGGTTCGTAACATTTCGTTGTAATTGTAGTTATTGTTTTGCATTGATAATTTGATTATTTTTAACTTGTAAAAATTAAAAAATTGATGGACAGATTTTATTAAAATTCGTGAAAAATTATTTTTTTTTAACTTTAGCTTCAAATCAAAGCATAAAATTACCATGAAGATTTACATGTCGAAAGAATCTGATGAAACTGAACTGCAGTGATATAGTTGGCCATTATGACGCATTTGCTTATTAAAGCTCTGTGCCAAGCGCGTATGAGTTCCGTTGAAATATTAAGTCCCAAAACTTTATGTCGAGGTAATTTAAGCATTTTTTCGAGCATTTTTTAATTATAGATAAATCAAATTTTGTAATTTTTACGTATCAGTATACAAGCGCCGTAAATTTATGGAGACGATTTTTCCAATAGTCATTTAGCAAATTATAGCAAATTTCATAATCGGCGTTTAACTTTATAGGTTACTTTTATAGGTTAGGACTAGGACCAATGTCAAACTTTTTACGACAGGAGAAAGTCTCAATTTAAAATTTTACCAGCATTGCAAAATATTTTGACTCATTTTCAATCATAAATTCAATAAATCATTAAAAAAATTATTCATACAAAATCATTCCTACACTTCCTTTTCCAATTCGACTTTCAAATGGGCCGAAAATATTTTTTTCAATTGTGAATTTTTTCAGTATAAATTTTCCAACTGGATTTTATTGTGTGATCGGCCAAATTTTCCATCTTAAAATTTAATTGTAATAGCAAGTCACGTGGTTCTTAGTAGTTAAAGCAATTTGAGCGCTCAGTACAGCCACACGTACTACGGGACACAAAAGTCTCATGTCAACAATAGCCAATTATGCTTGAATTAAATCAACGAGTGGCATTAAACTGTAACAAATGAAACATGACAAAAAAAATCAACGCCGGTTATGAAATTTTAAATGGTTGGCTTGAACTAAGTTGATTGTTGTAGAGGAAGAGTGAAAGTATGTAGTTTCAAAATTACAACGAAGTGTTATTGATTTAATAATATCTAATGTACTTTTTGAGCCTTCAAGCATTATTGGAGAAATTTCTAGTTATTTTCCTACAATGAATTTTTCAATGGCAATTCTATATCTTAAAAGTTAAATGAAATTTCGGATCTATAATTTTTTGAGAACAGTTTACATTTAGTCTTGCTAAATCACACTTTTTGCTTAATTAACAAAGAGTGCTTAATTAATAAACGTTGCCCTACGTACTGATAGTATTTGTTGATTATTTTGGAATAAATCTATGAACGGCGTCAATATGTGACAAATGTTAAATCTCAAGCTCCTAAGGGAGAATCGGTTTCTATGGAGACGAACCATAAGAAATCCTTTTTTTGGAAATATTTTTCAGCTCATGATTTCTACCATCTCAATTAGCGTTTTGGTTCCACGTGGATAATTTCGACTTATCACAATTGTCCGGATAATTTACACTCAACTTACACAAATACTTGAAAATCCATTCAGAATTTGCAAGTTTAATAAAATGATCATTTTTTTTGTATTATTGTAACTTTGATTAGAAGAATAGAATGGGAAAATCTGGAGCAATGGCTCCACTCCCTTGTCTTGGGCAGCAATTTTTTAAAAGTAAATAATTTTTTCTTTATTAATCTAGAGCATTCGATATGCAAATAAACGCAGCAGATGAAATAAAATAAAGAACTTTTGGCACGAATTTTAATGTAAGTGCTTGTTTACTGGAATAAGTTGGGTAGTAAATTATCTCCTTTTCGACATTTCGCATTCGGATTTTTTAGACAGTTGAAATTTAAGCAGAATGCATTGGCTTTTGGTTGTTAAGCAATTTTGAAATGCAATTACGTCTTGGCATATAGGAATTGCATTTTTCCCTCGAAATGTCAATTCATTAGTAACTAGATGCACACGACATAGGTTTAGTGTATTTTAAAGTGAATCAATGAGTGGCACCAAAGTATGACAATAATAAAAAAAATTTGTCCCGCAAAGGAAATGTGTGGCGAATGATGTGGGAACCGCCAGACTCAGATGAATTTCAGGATTAAATCATAATTTTTACACTCGCACTTGGCATTTAATTTAATCACATGAATTTCTCTTTATTTTAATAATATTTAAACAATCCCATTTTTATATTTGCGTCAAACTTTCATTTTGTTATTTGACACTTTTTCTGATTTTTTCAATCTACTAATAGAAAAATTTGGACACATATTTCTAATTTGCAATATATAAGCTTCATTCTCTTCAAAATACTTTTTTTTCAAAATATCTGTAATACTTATTATTGTTGTTTCACATTTTAGCAAAAATTCAAACAAGGAAATTACTCTCTTCTTATTTTTACAAGGGACCTTTTACATACCATGGATCCTGGACCCAAATCATCAAAACAATATTCTACAATCGGCGTAAGACTACAACAGTGTCAAAAAATCCAAAACTTGCTGGAATATAAATTTTAAATTATTTGCAACTTTTGTTGTTTTTAGTTTTAGTAAAAATTAAAGCAGTATTTAGTTTATTATGTAAAAATCAAAACAGCAAAATTGGTCAATCCTTTTTAAATTTATAGAATTTAAAAAATTAACCAACTTGAAAAAGTTGTCAAATTTTCGTGGACCTTGCAAAAAGTTGTTAGTAACAAAAAGAAAAAAACGATAAAAATTTTAAATTTGTTCTCCCAATTATTTTCACTTGGATTTTAAGGCAAGAGACTGCATTTTATGGCCGCCATAGCCAATAGGCCGTTATTGAGATGGATTTAAACTTGGGCCTTTATGTTATACATGTCCAGGTAAACCACTGCCGCTATAGTATGAGTTCCGTTATATGGACAGCCTTTATAAAGGGGTAGCTAATGTCGTGCTATAGACACCAAAATTTAATTTTTTTAACTTCCACTTAGCAAAATTACAACTGCATGACAACGATTATTGATATATAGTTAATGATTTTTTGACCGATTCAGCATAAGCTCTTACAGTCACCAAGATTGTTTAAATAAAGACATAATTGAGAAGACAGTCAGGGAAATGAAGTAGTTCATTTGAATTGAATAAACTTCTGTCCCGATGCATATTGTTATGGAACGCACTATGCCTCTAGTATTGAAATATCGATGAGCCCGAAAAAGATACCGAATTTCATACACCATTTTTAAAAGCGAAAAAAATTTGCTTTCAGAATTGCCAACCTTTATTGCAATCGGTTAGGTGCTTCAAAATTCACCTAAGATCAAAATTTAGGGGCTTACTTGGAGGTAAAATATCTCATTTTGCATGTATTTCAACGACATCTTTGCCAATTTTTTTCTCAAAAACGAAGGCCCACACAGATATACGGTAGGTACCTGCCTTTCGAATGATATATGTATATTTTATAAAAATCCCAGGGTAACACTTGAAAGGTGTACGTTGTAAGATGTTTCCTCTGTTTTCTCTGCTGTGTTCCCGCTATAATAATTAAATTTCCTCAGTATTAGATACCATACTTTCAAATGAAGGCAAATATATTTTTTGCAATTGGGAATTTTTCAAATAAAAATTTTCCAACTGGATTTTTTAAGGGACTGTCCAACTGTTCCATGTTAAAATTTAATTGTAATAGCAGGTCACGTGGCTCTTAATAATTAAAGCAACTGTCGGCGCTCAGTATATCCACAACTACTGCTAGACGAAACTATGTCCAATATGGAGCTTAATATGTTTGAATTAAATCAACGAATGGCATTAAACTGTAACAAATGAAAAATAACATAAAAACCCCTTGGAAAAATTTTAACCCAATGCACAGTTAGTCCTAGAACCCATTTCGCAAACCTCCCGCGTTTGGAAAAAAATGAAGCAGCGAAATAACTTTTTTTAACTCAATCATGGGATTCACCATGGTAAACTGCATCTTGGCCAAAAAAAATTTTGTCCCTATTGTTACCATGATAGCTACAATAACGCCATTTGTCTATTTTTTCAACATCAGTTAAAAGGAGATAGCCTTTCCAGAGGCTTGCTGCCTGAAAAAGTGCTGTCAGGGGGGTGCAAGGTAAAAATTGTATTTTGTCCAGAAAATTATGGGCATTTTTTTAGTGGTACCGAAAATTTTGCCATTTTCATTATGAGACCTCGAAATCCCTTGCAAACATGCTTAAAATATTGAGGAATCTTGATCTGCTATAACTTTTGCTGTACACAACGGAGAGTCATAAGGGTGAAAGATTCTGAAAATGTAACAATTTAATTTTCAGAATTTATACTACATAAATTTTTACTCCTCCAAAGACCCAAGTTATAGGGGAATGAGTTTGAGCGGTTCGGTAAAAAAATAAAACTAAAACATTACAAAAAAATTTAAAACATTTGTATTCAACATTTTTTGTCAATTATTCGCTACGAAAATTTTAAACTTGACTTTTAAACCAAGACAGACATGCTAAACTGATAGTTGTACCGTTACTTTGATATGAAATATCGTGAATTCCAAAGTCGGCATTTAACTTGAGCAGTAAAACATTTTTAGTGGAGTATCTCTCGACACAAATGCAAATCGCATAAAACTAGGACTTGTGAAAAACCATTTTTGTAACAATTTTAAACTTGCAACTGCCTTTTCCTATTCTAAACTTTCGTTTTCAATTCAAAATCTGGGGGTTTAATATAAAATTAATCTTCATTATGCATTAAATTAAATGAGCCTGAATTTTGCGAGTCAATTTATTTTACAAAATACATACATTGCTCGGGTGTTTACAATATTCCACATAAATCATTTGTAATATTTTGAATACAGCACGTAAAAGGCTTTAGTTAATATTCTCCGCATATATTCTGCATTATAGCATATAGAATTTAAACCAGAAGGTTTCAAATCTTATTCGCAGATCAAAGTGTGTTATTGTTGGACCAAGGTATAAACATAATAATTATGGTCATGTAATTAAAGGGGACATGCCAAGTTCTGGAGAATATCATTTTAGTGCCTATATGTATTTTAAAAACGCATGTTTGTCATAGAAATAGCAAGTAAAAGAAAGGAGCTTATAGGATTTGCCGCCTCGAGGCCCAAACAATTGTACTGTTATGGGGGGACCCTTATATATTTACCAATTTATATCTCCAGAACGGGTCATCATAGCTCAATGAGGCATGACAATTCTAAAAGATCTCATTTTTGTCTTTCAGAATCACTATTGCAAGTATTATTATCGTTTTAGGGAGAGAAGATACAGGGGGATGAATTTAGAGATAATCCCCATGTTATTCCTATGAATTCTACTAAATACGCACCCCCCATGTATCTTCTCTCCATAAATAAATAACAGTGGTTTTTTCGCCCATTACCATATTAGACCATGAGATAATGGAACACATTGAAATCTTGAGCAAATTTGCTACACATGAGCAAGCCCGTTATTAAGTAATACTTCGGTTAACTCGATTCTAATCGTATCTAAACCTACGTTATTCTGATCGCACGAATTTCTTGGAAAATGCCAAGACACTCTTTCTTCAGTCTGAGACCAACCGGTGAAACATGAACGCGAACCCTGAGAGGGACACGCAATGCTATTCACATCCCCTTACTTTTTAGCAAATAACTCAAATCATTAAAATGTTCTAAAATCTTAATGTAAAACGAAATGTAAACTAATGCTTTATTATTTCAAGCTAATATTCATTTAAAATTGGAAATTTTAGTCCACACATAGAAACTAGGATGAGCGATTCAAAAGGTGGCTTTATGAGACCTCCCGTAATCGATCAAGAATCAAAGTGCTAAAGCGGATATTCCACTAAGTAAGCTCTGGTCAAATCATTTCCATTTGAATAATTTTGATATTATTAAATATTAGTCCCATATGTTTTCAATGTATAAAATACGACGGTGCTTAAACAACGCCCGTACTCATTGTTTCTAAAATTAAAAGAGTTTTCCAATTTACACTTCAAGATAGCTCAATCCAAAGCTTATGAGACACGGGGCTCTCAATAAAGGAGTGTGCAGATAAGCACCCGTTGAAGTATAAGAAAGTATTAATTTAAAATTACTTTTGCGTTTGACATGGAAATTGTTTAAGCCACATCATCACTCCATTCTCGTCCATCACCCATTAAAGGCTTTAAAATCTTTTGGGAATTTCACCGTGGATTTGTATTTTGTTCTTTTCTCTGTATTTCATTCTTTATGAACTTACAGTTAGTATATTTTCAGAGACTTTGTCGAAAATTTTGCGGAAACTTAAAAACATGTCTATGTTCAAAGCATTCATTTTATCACATCTTCTCTTTGGAATCTGTCTCCTGAAAGCCAATGATATAGTCCTAAAAAACAATGTTGGCGCCTGGTCCGGAGATCATATCATTGATTTCGATCATTTGCTTTTACCAACTCATTACTCTGCAGACATCCAAATTGAGAGACAGGGATGAATTGTCTCAGACAGTCTCATCAATACTTTCTAAAATGCTGCCTCTCTCGATAAAAACCAACAACTTTGAATCATTTTTCTCAGGGAATTTTACGGGCACAATTTTGGGGAAAAGTGGAAAATTCCTTGCGTATCGTCTAGTCGTTTTCTTGCCCGGATTTTCTGACTTGAGCGTACATAGGAAGAATCGCCCACGGAGATATCCGATTCTAATTCCAATGTATATTCGAACCTCAAAGGCCAATCCAGAGATTGTTTTGATTCTCTCAAGAAAATCCATCCACTTGATAGAAACTTTAGGTATTATGTCTGGTATTACACTGGATGTATTATGTCGGTAGGAATTAATTTATTTCTTCGGTCCAAAGAATTTTTAAACATTTATTCCAGACCCAAATAATTTATTTATTGGGCCAAAATAATTTAAGGCTTTGGCCAAAAC